>CAUYTI010142436.1:0-121123 GCA_963575145.1 Galago senegalensis | reverse complement strand
TTCTTGAGATCCTTTGCTAAGAAGAATATGTTCCAGCTCCATACCTGTTGAAATGTTAATGACTCATCTATGCCTCTCAAGCCTAATGTAAACTTTTGTAACAAATGCTGTACTAATACTGCATGAGAATATATCACAAATAATGATCAGTATCTTTCTTATTCTCTATTTTTAATAAAATTAATTACACACTTTAAAATAAAGGTGAAGTAGCTATATAAAGAACTTTTATTTTTTCTACTTATTCAGCTCAGACTGTTCTATGTACAGAATTTGCTATGAATTCAGAATTGGCTCTCTAATTGAATATCTGTAGATGTTGTAAGTGACTAAATAAAATATAAAATTTAGGTCAGTTATTTGCGATTCAGTTTTTTTTTCCCTTGATAAATATCAGATTTATTTCACCAGACCTCCTACTGAACAATTAAGGACACACAGATATCAGAAAGTTAGAGTGTATGAGACAGACCTCAAGTGTAACAGGAACTCATATTAGAACTGAGATTCAGTTTTTGATTGGGTATCCTTCATTAAGTCTGGAATCCCAAGGAACAGTAAAAGGTTCTTAGAGACGTCATAGTAGAGTGAATAAATGACTGATGGTCTACTGCCTTATTGTTGTGGATTGGCTGTACCATTAATTAAATCCAGACTCATCTTGAGTCTCAGATTGGCCCAATGCTTCTGCATCCAAACTTACAGTTCTTCTATGATGTTTCACGACATGAGAAATGCTGTGATAGGCAGTAGTGTTTGGCCAGAATTCATCTATTCATCATTGCCATCTCAAGACCTTTTAAATTCTAAAATCACTTCATTATCACTGAAACCATAAATTTGCAATTACTGTTGAAAAAACAGCTACAAAATGTTTAAACAGCTTTTTTTAGTAGTTTAACATAATATTTGTTATACTACATCTGAACGTAGTCTGCCAAATCATAATACTGCATCCTTCCAATTCCTGTTTCCTTAATTTCCCTATAATATCTTTATTATTTTTAATTTACTATCAAGTCTATGCTAGTTATACATAATCTCTTAATTGTTTTTATGTAACGGAAGCCTCAAGAGACAAAGGATAGTAATACTTATTTCGCTCCATCTAAGGAAGGGAGAGCTAGGATTCAAAGATAATACCTAAACAGACTTGATACAGATAGTGGTAATGTAACTGCCACTATACCTTCAGAAGATAACACATAAATTCAAATAATATAGTATGTACCTCTTATTATGAAATTATCATCACAGAAATGTGATTACAATTTTGCTTTCCAAATCATAGGCCCACAAGGAGAGAGTGAGCTACCTCCAGAATGTGCCTACATGCTTTGGAAGCATTCTTCCTGAGCTTCACATTACAATTAACTCTTCATGTAGCAGTTCTTCCAAGTCAAACATTTTGGTCCACATGACTGTTAGCATTCTCATTATGAATTAATAAATTAGTATCATAGATTTTTTCACACTGTTTGTTCTGCAGACAGGCCTAGTTTAGAAAGGGAGTAAGGAATATGAAAGGCCAAGTTGGTTGTTGGGAGATAGGGAACCTTGAAAACAAAGTCACTAGCCTGAGCCAACCTAGAGAAATTTCAACAAAGGGAATACTCTTCTTTTGTACTCCAAATTTCTAAGGAGGCCGAGAGGGTAGGGAAGAGACTCTAAGATGGCTTATCTAAGATGGTGGTGGTGGGGAGATTCATGAGATAAAGATCATTAAATAAAGACAAAAAAGTGTCATGTTGGGTTGAACTAAAGTGAGGGCAGCCTCAGTGAAAATTGCAGGTAGAGAGCTTCTATTTGGAGAGCTATGAATTCACCTTTTCAGGAGCTCAAGATATGTGAGATGGGCCAAAGGAGACAGGATTTTACTGTGATTGCCACATCAATTGTATTTGGGAATTCCTGGGCACTTGTCTGCATCCACAATTAATTCCACTGACCTAAGGTACTGCTATTTATACTCTTGTGAATAGTATTATTATGTTATATAAGATAAACTCACTCTTACGATGCCTATCTAATTAGAGTTGGTATTTAAACAAGGGTAAATGTCAGACATTCTCTAGGTTAATTCAAATAGGTAAATTAAAACTGATGTTACCTGTCAGTTACTTGATCTTCCCCCATCAAAGCCTTCTGTATTGTTATATCTTATGTATGTCTTTTCCATAGAATTTCAATAAAATCAACTTCAGTTGCTCACCCAAGGATGTTTTCCAGTGCAACCAAATGTCCCTCTCTCTTTCCATTTTTTGTTGTGCAGTACTCCTTCATTTTAGAGGTTTGTCAACCTCCCCAAACTCTTGCTTCTTCAAAAATACATTCCTCTGTGACTGTTGGTATATTCCTACACCTAATTTCTTATAACTCATGTCCATAGTATGGGCAGTGTTTTCTTTCCTGCTAGGGTTCACCCATGTCACTTATATACTTGAAGGATTGTCTTTCTTTACTTAAAAAGCAAAATCCAATTTCCTTAGTATAATTTGAATGAACTCAACAATTTAGTACTGCTTTATATTTCCAAGCATATCTCCTATTTTGTTTTTAAAAACTAAAAGTATGCCTTGGACACTAGAAATGGCCCTAATCTTCTGAAAAACAATGTTAGGCATTCATATTGTTTGCTTCTTCATGACTCTGTAAATCAAAAGAAATAAAACCCAGTGCTCATCAAATAGTCCCTAAATTTCTTTCTCATCATCATGGTTTTGAGGATGGAAATATCTAGTGTGAACAGAGAAATAATATTAATTGTGAATGAAAAGTAAATGTAGGTTATAACTATGATTACATACCAATTATGTCTAAAATTGAGGAATTTAAACATTTATGGCATATGTTTTCAAAGGAGTGGAGAAATCACAGTTTCAGATACTCATAAAACAAAAATCATTTTCTAAGCATCTTGAAGAACAACTTAATTAAATTTAATTAATTAAACTCAATTTAACAGTATTAACTTTTTAAACCATGTTTACATCCCATTTCTTGGTGTCAACCCAAAACACATGGACAAGTAGACAAAGATGTAGGTAAGAAAGTATTCATTGAGTTGTAATAATCAAAAATTAGAAAAGATCTGAATGGCTAGAGATATCACAATGAAGTCACATTTCTCTATTACACTGAAGGGCAATCAAACTTATGAAAATATAAATTTTTATATAATGTGCAATGAAGAAGGGAAGAAATAAACAGATAAAATAGAAAATGATGCCTTTATATAGCTCTTTATAAACTTGGTATAGATCATACTGTATCTGAATTTCCTCTTCAAGTGTTCTTGGTCTCCGTGATTTGAAGACTGAATCCACTGACCACAGATCAGTGGTAAAATAGGATTTATTCACAGAAAAGAAAAAAAATGCAAAAATGCCAAAGCTCCTGGCAAAGAGAACCCAGGTGGGTAATGAGCTCTCTTGCTTCCTCTATCTCACCCAGGCTCTCTGCGCAGGGGTATATATAGTCGCATGGGGTTACATTTAGCAGGCAGGTGTGGGTCCTCTAAAGTGACATTCAGCCTAACTCAGTTATTACATTTATAATGGCAGAACTCAGTTAATGAAGGGCTACAATTGCTTTCATTCAGGCTTAGGAAACTTACATGAAATTGACCAGGCCATGTAATTGACCAGACCAAGAAAGGTGGGGTTCTCTGCCAGAAGTGCAAGGGGAGTGAGACCTAAGGTGCTGGTGTCTCCCCAGCAGTTGTCTGGCCCCTCTGGTCACTGGAGCCTCCTAGGCTCCCCCTACCCTCCAGGTCGCTGGTTCTGCAGCCGGCTGCCTCTGCACCAACACTGCCAGGGCTAAGGTGGCAGGTTCTGGCCCCTTCTGTACTGTGTCAATACCAGATACACATATTTTATTTACTTTGAACTTCATTTTGACTTATATAGGAGCATCAGATATAGAGTGTCCATAAAGTTCATGTGCAATTTAAAATAGTAAACTAGTGCAATTAAAAATAGCTTACTATATTAAATGTATATATACACCCACACATACATATACACATATACATATGTAGAGTTTGACATATAAAATCTAAACTTTGTGTATTTTTTGTATTCTTTAGTAATAGTTTGGATGGGTATTTTATTTTCCTAAATCCTAAAAAGCATTTTGTTGTTTAAAAACAAACAAATATGGAACTTTATTCTTATCTATAATATTGAATACTTATCTCCTTTTAAATTTGCACTTTGCTGTGTTTTTTCATATGCATTTCTACATAGAAAATAACTTTTCATTTCAATGTTAAAGCACACATGTAAGCTTTTAAAGTTTAGAAAATACTAATTAAACTCAATAAACTTAGTACCAGTCATGAAAACTTCCGTTGAAGTAATAAAAATATTAATAATTCTAAGTATACCCTGTTTGTGTATAGGCAGTGGCAAATAAGATATAAATAACCAGCCCTAAAATAAATATAAGATGCCATTTGAAATATGTTTCAGAACTTTTTAAAATGTCCAAACATATGTAGCTTAGAATCATTAAAATCTAGCATTAATCAAAATGCAACTGATGAAATGAAAGGGAAATCTCGAGAACTGATGTGAAAAATGTTTCATATTGATGACTAAAAAGCAAAATAGCAAGGAAACATAAAATATGTGTGTAAAATGATACTGGAATTTCGTCTTCTGTTCCTTCATGGTCGCCAAATATGATACCTGAGTTTTGTGTTCTTGGTCAAGGTGATTGAAGAATGAATCCATGGACCACAGATCAGTGGTAAGACAGGATTTATTTACAGAGAAGGAAAAAATACAAAAAACACCAAAGCTCCTGGCAGAGAGGACCCAGGTCAGGGAAACAAGCTCTCTTGCTCCGTCTGTCTGTCTCTGGGCTCTCTGCTCAAGGGTATATATATATATATATATATATAGTCTCAAGGGGATATTTTGACTGAACTCAGTGGTTATATTTAGGGCATAGGTTCTCTAAAGTGACATTCAGCCTTCCATTTAGCAGCAGGGGGCTGGAAATCTCAGGCCTTGGAAGCTTATATAAAATTGACTAGGCCATGAAATTGACCAGCCCTAGAAAAGGTGGGGTTTCCCCTTCAGCAGAACTGCACCAGGAAGGAGAAACCAAGGCGCTTGTGTCTTACCCACAGTTGTCTGGCCACTCAAACTACTGGAGCCTCCTAGGGCCCCCTTGCCCACCCTCCAGCCTGCTGGTTTTGCTGCTGGCTGCTGCTGCACCAACAACTCCAGGGCTAAGAAGACAGGTCTTGGCGCCACCTATTCTGTATCAAAAACACATACACTCAAGATGCATAGTAAATATCAACACGGGTATAAATGAATTATTAAATAAATGTGTAAGAGAGAATAGACAAATCTCTAGTGCTGAAGAATCCCATGTCTGTATACGAACATTGCCCCTCATGGAAGTGGAGCACAGCCTCCTCCCTCCTTAAATGAGGACTATGCAGACTGATTTTCTTCCAAAGACCAATGTGTGTAAAGGAAGAGAGAGGAGTAACTTTACAGTGGAGAAAACCAGCAAATGCTTCATCAACCACAATATTAAGGTAAATATCAAGAAAGAAAAAGTCATATGATATAAAACATCACTTGATATGATATGATGAAAATGGAACTTCACCTTGGTGAACTTCCCCTAGAAAATCCATATCCCAAGTTCAAACATAAGGAAAATATCTAACAAATCCCTATGGAAAGGAATTTTGCAAAATTCCTGTCCAGTATTCCCAGTATTCCCCAAACTTGAGTAATTCCAATCAAAAACAAGGTGAATCTGAGAAACTGTCACAAATCAGAGGAGCCTAAATAGACATGTGACTAAACATAATATGGCATCCTGGATGGAATTCTAGAACAAGGACAATGGCAAGGAATAAGAATAACAAATAAAGATATATCAATATGATTTCACTAATTATCATACTAAGACATGAGTAATAGGAAAACCTGCAAAAATGGTACATGGGAATTTCCCATGCTATCATTACAATTTTTCTATGAATATAAAGACTAAAAACACATGCATGGGAATCTATACATTACAGAAAAGCAAATGAACATAAAGGTATCATAAAGTTTCCCATGCAATAATAAAATCCATGCCACCTTTGAAGCAGAATATTGCAGAACAGAAACTTTTGGAAAGTAATCTACATGATGTATAGGGCGAAGGTAATATTTTTGAATATTAGAAAATAGAATAAAGAAATGATAATGATAAGGATGATGGGGAACACTTTTAGAAAGAGCATACTAATAACACACATTGTTTTGTGTTATTCAGCTTTTCACAGAGAATCACCATAATGCCTGAGTTTACTTTCTACCAATGACAGGTAAAATCTAAAAAGAAAATAATTACTGAAATATACATTATCAAAAATTTGAATATATAAACATATTAAAGTACTGAGTAGTTAAATAATTTACATCTCCTCAAATAAATATTTTTGTAGTTATTAAAAAAGCACAACTATAAAAGCATTGTAGTAACACACAATGACCTATGTAATGGCTTAACAAAAGGAAATAAAAATATTTCATTGATATTATTGCAACTCTACAAACCACATAATTATGATTCAGAGGTTAAGGAAGAAATATTTTCACCAACACCTCATGTAAAGTAATGTTTCTGGTGATAAATTCAATTAAACCTTAAGATAGTTTGTACTAGAGTTGACTAGAGAACTAGAATCAGTACAAGATTACACATACAGACACACATTAATATACTGATAACATAAATATATAGATGTACTAATAACACACACATGTGACATGATTTTTTTTTTGTGACATGATTTTTTAATGAGGACTTCATCACATGATTGTGGAGATTAAGTCCCATGATCTGCCATCTGAACGTGAATATCCATGAAGACTAATGGTATCGTTCAGAGCATCCAGGGGGCCAATGTTGTAAACGTCAGGTTGAAGGCAGGAGAAGACCTATGTTCCAGTTTAAGAAGTCTAGCAGAAGGTCAAATTCTTCCTTCTCCTGCTTTTTCTTTTATTCAGACCCTTAATGAATTCTTCTTTACTGACTCCATGGATTGAAAGTCTAATCTCACCAGAAACAGCCCCATAAGACACAGCCATAAATAACTATCTGGTCAACCTACGATAACATACACACGATACAGTGAATCTTAAAATAACTCAAAGACAAAGCTAGGAACCAAGAACATAATTTTCTTTTCCATCCAACACAATACATATAAAATTCAATTTTTATTTTCTATTGAGAACATCTGGGGTTGTTTGTGATGCTACATTTGTTATATATAAAAAATATGATTATCTGTTTCATGAAAGTGGTATTTTTATGGCCATAAATAACTAAACTAGAAGGATAATCATACTTTACAAAAGACAAAAATATCCAAACATGGGAATCAGAATAATTAATCTTTCCCGTCTTTCTTTTTCTTTTCTTTTTCTTTCTTTCTTTCTTTTTTTTTTTTTTTTTAATCATCTTAGCTTTAAAAGCTAGCTTAGTTTTATGGGAGTATTCTACATTACTATGTAGGGAATATGAATCCCTCAGGATTCCCCAATGTTTTAGATGAAATATTGAGTTTAGTTATTCTTATTACTGAAAGCAATGAAACTTAGTAATTTAACTTAAAAAATCATTTATACATTTGCTTCATTTAAAACTTAAAAAAAATAGCCTTTCAGTAAATCATATTTTCTTTTATATAGGATTACCATTTCAAACATGTTGTATATATAAAAATAAGATAACTTAAAGAAAACTTCTTTTTTTGAAGGAAACTTATTTTTATTTATTTATTTTTTGAACAATCTAACTTGTCATCCTTGGTAGAGTGTCGTGGAGTGGCTTCATAGCTCACAGCAACCTCAAATTCCTGGGCTTAACTGATTCCCTTGCATCAATTTACCAAGTAGCTGGGACTATCGGCACCTACCACAACACCCAGCTATTTTTAGAGACGAGGTCTTGCTCTGGCTCAGGCTGGTCTCAAACCTGTGAATTTAGGCAATCCATCTGCCTCAGGACCCCACCTGCTGGGATTACAGGCATGAGCCCCTGGGCCCGGTCAGACTTTTAGAATAAAATACTATATAATGCAATCATTTCTAATGGCTGAGGTGTTTTACTTGTATATTCAAGCCAAAAACTTATAGTATGGATAAAGACTTAAGAAAGGAATTTCAATAATGATACAATTCTCAATGTAAAAATCTATATAATTTTAATTATAAATATTTTTGATTTCAAGGTCCCAGAGAATAGTTTTGCTATTTTTGATTTTTTCAATTATTTTATCCTATCCAGAGTCATGATAACTGTCTAAATTGTTGAAAAATACATATAGCATAAATGTTACCATCTTAACCATATTTAAGTGTATACCTCTGTAGTGTTAAGTATATTTATAATGTTTCGCAATCAATCTCCAGAAATTTTCATCTTGCAAAACTGAAACTCTACACACATTCAACAACTCCATGTTTCCCCCAGCCCTGCCAGTCTCCATGCTTTCGATCTCTATGAATTTGACTACTGTAGGAACCTCAAATAAATGAAATCACAGGATATTTGTGTTTTAATGACTTGTTTCCCTTAACATAGTGTCTGGAAGATTCATTGATGTTGTTGCATGTGTTACAATTTCCTTTCTTTTAAGGCTGAATAAGATTCCATTTTATGTCTATACAATATTTTGTTTATCCACATGTTCACAGATAAAAGTTTAGATTAGTTATGCTATTGAAAATAATGCCATTATAAACATGGGTGGTCAAATATCACATTGAGACTCTTCTTTCAGTTATTTTGAATATAGATCCAGAAGTGGAAGTGCTATACCACATGGTAATCCTACTTTAAGCTTTGCCATACTGTTTCTACGGTGGTTGGACTATTTCAGAGTCCCAACCATGTTCAAGTATTCCAGTTTCTTCAAATTTTTGCTAATACTTCCCATACAGTATCTATTTTTTATAGTAGCCATTGCAATGGTTTAACGTGATAGCTTATTTCGCTTTGATTCATATTTCCTCATTTACTAGTTATGTTGAACAGTTTTTCACAAACTTGATGGCTATTTGTATATTATCTTTGGTGAAATATCTATTTTAGTCCTTTCACCATTTAAATTTTTTATCATTGAGTTGTAGATGTGCTTTATATATTATGAACATTAATTCCTCATCACATCTGAAAATATTTTTCACCGCTCTGTGGGCTTCCTTTTAACTCAAATTTGTCATCCTTTGACAGATAGATGTTTTACATTTTGAAATGGCCTAGTATATATTTTTGTTTGTAGTACCTGTGCCTTTGGTGTCATATCTAAGAAATTGTTTCCAAATCCAAAGCCATAAAGATATTGTCTATATTTTCTTCTAAATTTTTAATAATTTTGTGTCTTACATTTAGGTCTGATCATCTTTTAGTTGATTTTCCTATGTGATACCTAGTATGAGGTAAGAATCCCAAATCATATGAAGAAATATGCGGCTATCCAGGTTTTCCAAGTCTGTCTGTTGCAAAAGAATTACAAGTGTTTTAGAAAGAAATATCCCCCTTTTGGCTTGGCGCCTGTGGCTCAAGCAGCTAAGGTGCCAGCCACATACACCTGAGCTGGCAGGTGTGGATCCAGCCTGGGTCTGCCAAACAACAATGATGGCTGCAACCAAAGAAACAGCCAAGCATTGTGGTGGGCACCTGTGGTCCCAGCTACTTGGGACAGAGGCAGGAGACTCTCTTGAGCCCAGGAGTTGGAGGTTGCTGTGAGCTGTGATGCTATTGTACTCTAACCAGGGTGATAGCTTCAGGCTCTGTCTCAAAAAAAAAAAAAAAAAAAAAAAGGAAATATCTCTTTTGTAGAAACAAAAAATGAAGTTAATTCCCTAGGAAAATATATGTTTTTATGTATATAAGTTTCAATGGATTAGGGAGAACATACACAGAGAAAAGGGCAGAACCAGGATATGAAACCAGGAATAATTCTTTCTTTCCTTCTTTGTTATTTTAAAATGGGGTTTTATTATATATTGTGTAGACTGGAGTCTAACTCCTGTCCTCAACAAATCCCATACCCTAGCATCTTCAGAAGCTGGGATTACAAGTGCCAGCCCTAGGCCTGGCTGTTGTTGTCATACTTTTTGCTGTTTGTTCATCCCTTCCAGAAGAGAGGTAGCCATGGAGTTGACACTTTAGAAAATACACATTATGAAATTTTTAAAAAAATATTCTCTAAAGTCATGTAATTCATCCATGTATTCTTAAAGATCTGCAAGGCAACTTTAATAACTTTACTGAGATTCTTTTATTTCACATTAAATAAAGAGCAAAGCAATTCAATGAACTTTTCCAATTTCATACATAGTGAGACTTAGAATAATTGTGTAGCCTCATTTAATTTAATTTGATAGTATCATAAATTAGATTTGGGGGGGAAAGAATATTAGTTTTGGTATCTCAGGGTGCAGATAACTCACTGAGTCACAATGTTATGCTTTAGAAATCATTGATGTACTCTGCGGAAAAGGAGGATCTGAGAAGCCCCAGTGAAGATGAGTCATCTGAATCAGACTCACACATTATAACTCAGGATTAGATATGGGACCACTTTACTAAAGTAGAAACATTGAAAAATAATATTGACAAATGCTATATAGAAAAATTGAATAGTAGGTAGAAACACATTCCATTCTGGATTGGTGACTAGATTTGCCATATTATTATTTGGATTACTTTGAGGCCATAATTGAAAATATAGAGGAAGAAATTTTTTTAAGAAGAGAGAAAACAACTACCAAACCAAATCAAATTGAACAGGATAAAACAATACTCACTAAAGTTAAAGAAATCTGAAAGATACCCAAGATGCTGAAAAAACTCAATTATCAGGAAACAAATACAAACAAAATTATATATGGAATTTTATAGTACATGCAATTATATCACCACTCCACCAAATAATTTTAAAAACAATATCGAGCAATTCAAGCATCTAAATGATGTATCAAAATATATTTAAATATTGTATAAGATTATGAATGGAAATAATGTCCCATTAATATGGAAAGAGATTCAAAATTATAACATGAACTCTATTTTACTGATAATAAAATATTTTTCAAAAAATGTCTTTATAAATCCGTAGCCTGGATAAATTCATGGACGAAGTGGTAAATCTAAGATAATAAGAGAATGGGTACAAAACAGACTCACCTGTGTTGTAACTTCCTGCTCAGCGATGCAAAAGCAGGATACATTGAGATGTGGAGGATACATTGAAAGTCCTCAACATCAATTTTAAAGTAAAACCTAAAAGAATAAGGAAATTGAGGACAATCCATATTTGAATAAATATTTTTATGTTTCCCCCCTTGAAAGCAAACTGAAGATATCTCCAGTAATATGTGTATTTTTAATAATGAACTGAATAAACAAATCTATAGCTAGACACATCGTAATTAAATTGCCATACATCAAGGATAAAATAAGTCATAAAAGCTGCTGGCAAAAAGGCAGTTTAACAATAAAGGAGTGACCAACTGCCAATGAATGTTTTATTTGCAACAATAGATGCCAAAAGTGAATGGGGTGTTATCTTCACACTGCTAAAAGAAAATAACTCTGACATATAATTTTATAGCCAGGCATAATATTTTTCAAGAGTAAGCAACATAAAAATGTCTTTCAGCTACAGACACATAGAATAATAGCAGTTTTGACCACCCACAGCAGCTGACTGAATAAACTATTAAAGAAAAGTAAAATACTGAGAGAAAAATATAAGAAATGCTGCTAAGAATAGGAATTGACTTAATGCTTAATGTAATAAGAAATACTTTAACTTTTTAAAATGTTTTTTTTTATTTTTAAAAAAGAATATTAAAATATTTAAACAAGATTTGATAAAGGCATAAAATGATGATTGATTTCTGGTAAGAATGTTGTGAAATCATAAGGATATATAATATAGCTACCAATGAGGGATTTTTTCTAAGAGATCATTGATCAGTAAATATTTCAGAGATTTAAAGGCAATCCCTAAAACAATATCAGTGTAAACCAAAGTTTCCATTCCAGCAGGGAACAACCAACCAGAAAAGAATATTTGAAAAAAAATCAATACTAAACTTTTAGGGTGGTAATATGGAGAAAATATGATAAAGCCCTCAGAATCGTTTACATAATGCTTTCCACTTTGGGACATTTTGGTAAAAAAGATATCAAAGTACCCCTTTCTCCATAAACAACTATAAAACTGGGAAACTATTTGCAAGTCTATATTTTGTTGAAGTAACTTAAAACGTAGGTGTAATGACTTGATGAACCACTGTGCAGGGATTAGGGTTATAACTCTTTAGGCCTCCTAAGTGGCCTTAACCTTTCTTGATTTGGAAATATCAGTGAAATTTACATGAGCTATTTCTTGTAAATGTCTTTATTAAAAAAATGAAACTGAAAGTTAACTAATCAGAAGTGTCAGCTAAGTTATATAATTAGCAATTTTACAAGAGGATAGATCAAATAAGGCAACAGTATCAGGGTACCCAGTTGAGTATTTTCTTTGCTTTAATTCCTTGTTCACCCTATAAGAGCCCTCTCTTTGTGTTCTCCGTTCCCTTGGCAGAGCCGCTGAACCACTTTCAGTTTGGAACCATATGATTCATGAATTGCTGTTTATTTAAATAAACTCTTTAAATTTTTTTTTTTTTGCTTTAGTTTACTCTCTAACATTTTCAAATATTAATCGTAAGGCTAAGATCTTTGAAGCCAAAAAAGAAAATGATGTCACTCTTTTTTCCCCTGGAGGCATTTATCTGACTCCAACATAGTGAGGGAGAATCTAACAAAAAAGACTGAAAAGTCAGAAATCTGGGTTTGTGGTAGCTAAAGCAGCTGAAATTTGCAGGATGTAATTCTCAAAAGGAGACAGCCATACACGGAGAACAGGAGCACATTCCACTAATCTTGTGTCCCCTTTAAGTCTTTGGCTGAATAATAAGCTGTTAATTCTTAAGGTATAAATGCCCAGGACTAGACAAAGAACAACTACTGAGTTATATAAATTTACCATTTCAGAGAAATAAATTATCATACACTTAGATGAAAAACGTATCTCACAGTGATAAGGGAATTTCATCTGCAGTGGGTTCTTGGTCTCGGTGATTGGAAGAATGAATCCATGGACCACAGATCAATGGTAAGATAAGATTTATTTATAGAAAAGAAAAGAATACAAAAACACCAAAGCTCCTAGCAGAGAAAAAAAAAAAAAAAACCAACGGGGTGGGGGGGAAGCTCTCTCTCTCTCTGGACTTTTCCTCCAGGGGTATATATAGTCACATGGGTTCCTTGTAGTTACATGAGACCAGAACTTGGTAACATATGAGTGGACACAGTCCCTTCCCCTGGGACAAGGGGAATGGATGTATTAATGAATGGACACAGTCCATTCATGGAATTGAGGCCCAGGAAACTTACATGAAATTGACCTAAGCATAGGAAATGGGGGTTCCCTGTTCAGCCTTAAGTACAAGGGGAAAGAGACACTTGAGGCACTGGTGTCTCCCTAGCAGTTGTCCAGACCCTGTGGCTACTGGAGCCTCCAGAGGGGGCGCCTTCATGCCTACCCTCCAACCCGCTGGTTCCTCTGCTGGCTGCCACACAGTCTGTCCTGTATCAACAGTTTCTGTGGACCAAATATTGGAGTCATTATGAAAGTCTTGAAGTACACAAGAATCATAAAGTTGGAGTGGACAGAAATAAATGAAGCCCTGCCAGCCATGTGGATAACCCCAGCAAGCTGAAACTTGCACAGCTAAATCAGAAAGGAAATGTGTTTCTTGGAAGTGAAATAATGAGCCATAACACAGTCTGTCTCAAAACTTTCCTAGTGACCCACATACCTGGGCCAGATAAGATTAAGTTTTCCTTTCAGGATCTTACAAAGCTGAAGTCAAGGTGAGAGCCACCCATGGCTTTGATTTTGCCTGGAATCCAGTTCTTCTTCTGAATTCCCCAGTTGACAGACCTGGGGACTGGTCTATAGTCTATGGTTATAGGACAGACTTGCCCATAATCCTTCTATTTCTCAGTTCTAAACCACATGGTCCACATAGGTAGTTCATAACACAGATGTTTGCTTCATTCCAGGCTAGTGAGAGCATATCATTTTGGCTTCTTTTTCTGTAATTAGCTGGAGAAAGTCTCTGCTTTAAAAAATTTCATGTGTTTAGCCTACGGGGATCATTTCAATATTTAAGGTTATACAATTTGGGACTTCAATTACACCTGGAAAAAATCTCATCATAATATTTATAAGTTTACTGTTTGACTGAATAGCTGAAGAAGGTGTTAGTATGGCAGGGGCCCAAAAAGTTATAGTGCCGTTCTAGAATTATACCTACCATGTGAGGAAGAAAGTCAGGAAATAGTCATGTTTCAAGCAACCAGACTGAAAAAATAACTTGAATAACAGGAATTTTCTGTAGGGACTTGAAGAAAAGCTATATACTGTTTTAGCCTGGCTATTGTACTCCAAGCGTAAAGGATGTGCTAGAAAAAAAAAGAAAACCCTCTATACTATTTAAAGTAGTACAAAAAATCTAGACATTCAATGGCATAACATATCAGAGATTCGTCACCTAATAAAAGGAAATTTCCTGGATGCTAAGAAATAGGCAAATTTTACACATAATCTGAAGAAAAAAAGTTATTAATAGACATAGACCCAGAAATCACAAGTGGAAATAGAAGACCAGGACATCAACACAGCTTAGCCTAACAAAATATTAATGTGCACCATAAGATAAATGAATTAACAATGTTGTGTCACATATAAGCCAATTGTGTATAAATTTAATTCTATAAAGCTGTAAGATAAGGAAAAACAATTTCTAGGGGTAGAAATCACATTATTACTTGATTATCTGAAGCAACTGTTGGGGGGGTGGGAGTTGAAAGCAAGGTTATAGAAGGGAACTACTCTTGGTGTAGTGAAAGTATTCTCTCTCTCTCTCTCTCTCTCTCTCTCTCTCTCTATATATATATATATATATATATATATATATATATTTTTTTTTTTTTTTTTTTTTTTTTGCAGTTTTTTGGCCAGGGTTGGGTTTGAACCCTCCACCTCTGTCATATGCAGCCAGCGGCCTACTCTTTTGAGCCACAAGTGCTGCCCCAACTGTAGTATATATTTCTCAAAACTTACCAAAGTGTGTGCTTTAAATGGATGTACTTCTTGAGATTATATATAACTCAATAAGGTTTATTTAGCAAATGATAAGGAAAATAATTGGCAATTAGAATAGACCAGCAGGAGAATTGTGAGGTTAGTTGGAGATTTACAATTTTTTATACCTCTGAAAAGATCTCACATGAGCAGAAAATAATTGTTAAATCTTACAATAAGTGATCTGGCATATGTAAAGAAAAAGTTAAACTGTATTTTGCACATTTTATACACCAGCAAGACATGAACAAGGATTATACACAGAAAAATGAGCGGGAAGTATATATCTGCGTATTTCAGCACAAAAAAGGGGTGTTAATTGTGATTTTTGAAAGACAAAGATAATCACATTAGAAAAATAAACTATGGGTGGCGTCTGTGGCTCAAAAGGGTAGGGCGCTGGCCCCATATGCCAGAAGTGGCGGATTCAGACCCAGCCCTGGCCAAAAAATAAAAAAAATTAAAAATAAATAAATAAACTATATGCAATAAACAACAGAAAGTAAAGTTATAAAAGTAGCTATAAAACAGTAATGGCACATGTGCGTCTAGGGACTTAATAATTTACCTGTCAATAAAAAAGCTAACAATAAGAAAATTAAAAATTACAATAGGAAAATAAAAACATACGGTAAAATTGATTTTCCATATTTGTCAAAACTTAGAAAATAAAACAGACTATTATAAGGCTGTAAAAATTGGCTTCAAACTTCAAAAACAAATAAAAACATGATTAAATATATATTTATAGAACTCTACATCTAAAAAATTGAGAACCATGTTCAAATAAATGTGAAAATTTTAGAAAGGAGTCCGTGTACTAGTTTATAGAGATAGCCCCACCATTCTTCACATAAGCAGTATTACAGACACTGTGTTATAGGACATAAATTAGGAACCAATACTAAAACTATAAATGGAAATAAAAAATGGACATATTTTGCGTGAAGGGCGCACTTACAATGTTCACTTAAAATGTGCAAATGCAAATTATGTAACCAAATATGTATATCCTGCGAATAATTTAAAATAAAAAAATTAAAGTTTGAACAGTTTAAAAGCCTCTTCTATTTCTTATATATTTTAAGATGAACTTATAATAGACTTACAATGGTTTATAATTACAATAAGATTATATGCGTGCATATAAATGATATTTTGAAAATAACTAAATTAAGTGTTTAAAGAAGCCAGCAAAATTTAAAAATAATTAAAATGAACGAAAGCAGAAGGAAAGAATCACTGTATTTTCCAGTGTGATGTTAATGCACTGGACTGTAAAATATAAAAAAAAAAATACATAGCCTCAAGAATGTCAAAAGGTATTATGAAGATAAAAAATGATAAAATATGGGTGGCACGTGTGGCTCAAAAGTGTAGGGTTCCGGTCCCATATGCCACAGGTGGTGGGTTCAAACTCAGCCCCAGCCAAAAACTGCAAATAATAATAATAATAATAAAATGCTATTAATATTTTCTCAAAAGTGTCTTTGATGGAGACAAAGAGGGACAGAAGACACAAATATAAAAAGGAATTTCAAGAAGGTCAGGTACAAGTACAGGTATAATAGAAAATTAAACACCACAGGTAAATACTTTGAAGATTTTTTAATTTCAATACCTTTAAGGGACCTAAGTGATTATGTTACATGAATGACTTGTACAATGCCTAATCGGGGCTTTTAGTGTACCAATCACAGAATAGTGTACATTATACCTAAGAGGTAACATTCTTTTATCTCTCCTCACCCTCCCTCTTTCTTAGTTTCCAATGACCATATCATCACTTTCTGACCATATGTAATATATCCATCATTCAGCCACCACTTATAAGTGGAAACATGCAGTATATGCTTTTTATTCCTGATAAATTTAGGATGAGGGTCCCCAGTTCCATCCAGATTGCTGTCAAAGCCATTATTTCATTCCTTTTTATTGCAAAATAGTACCCCAGGGTATATATATGCCACTGTTTTATTGAATAAATGTGAAAAAATAAGAATACGTTTTACATATTTACTTAAAGAAAAAATATCCCAAATTTTATCAGGAAGAAAGAAAAATAGATTGAACATCAAACCCTTTTAATACTGAATGACGCCTGGTAGTAATGTCTGAGCCAATAATCAAATAGTAGGTCCATTTAGTTTCATAAGATAAAACAATGAAACGTGCTTGTATAATAACACACACACACACACACACACACACAAACCTTGTATAAACACATACTTCTAAATATTTCTCCATTTAACAAGCCGCCTGTTGTTTATGTCGGGCTGACATGAACGAACACTGATGTCTCCAGCTCTAATCCATTACCACATGAATCATCAAAGCCTCCTCCTTGTGCTTACTGTAGCCTTCTATCTCAAAAGTAAGAAACCTTATTCTGCCATCCTTCTGGTTCCTAGCGTCTGCGCTCCATCATTTATTCCATTATAAAGGAGAGTATTACCTGCAGATGGAAACCGTGCTCTCTTGGGAAACAATTTCATTAACTAGAGGAAAGTATTTGCATGCAGTTTCTTTCACCTTTAGTATTACAGACTCCACTCATTTCTAGTTTATTTTGATCAACCCTTTTCAATGAGGCTGTAACATACAGGTAGTAACACAATTATATTCTGTTATCAGAAGATCGCATTCCTTCCAGGATACCCTGTTCTCTTAATTTTTTTTCTATTTTGTATAAATGTATACATAAATGTATAAATGTATTAAGATTCATTTTTTGTATTATCAAGGTCTAGGCAAATTAATGTTTTGTATTCACTATTACAATATCACACAAAATGTTTCTATAACCCTAAAAGTCCTTTGTCCCTCATCTATTCATCTTTTCTCAAATCCATCCATATGTATGGCAGACAAAGTATTCTACAATTAGGATTGAACAGTGTGTATTCTTTTCAGAATGGGGTTTAATTATTAATAGTTTTTTAAGTTTTATCTGTGTCTTTTTTTACAGGGGAGAGGTATATAATTTCTTTTAATACTGAATAAAGTTGAATTGTATGGTTGTGCCACCGTTTGTATATCCATGAAAGGCATCTTTCTCTCCAATTTGGGTAAATAAAGTATTATGAACACACATACATAGAGTTCTGTGTATACATAACTTTGTAAGTCACTTGGGTACACACCAAGCAGCACAAATATTGTATCAGATGAGACTATGTTTAGCTTCGTAAGAAACTGCCACAATCTCTTCCACAAAGTGTGTGCCATTTTGTGTCCACACTAGTAATAAATAAAAGTGTTTATGACCCACATCCACACCAGCATTTGGTACTCATATTTTGACATTCTAGCTCTTCTAATAGTCATGTAATGATATCTTATCTTTGTTTGAAACTGAAGATCTCTAGTGACAAATAACGTTGAACATTTTTATATACCATATGTATACTTTCTTGGGTGAGACCACTGAGAAATTCACAAATGTATGCAAATTAAACAATACATTCCTGAATAACCAGTGAGTTAAAGAAAACAGTCAAAAGGGAAATTAAAAGGAACCTTGAAAAATGACAATGGGAATACATCATACTCAAACATATAGAATACATGGCAAGTTTTCAGAGGGAGATTTACTAAAGTAAATGTCAACATTTAGGTGAAAGATCTTAAACTAACAACTTAATCTTTAAACACCAAGAAATCAAGTGTAAAGTTACAAAAGAAAGGAATAATAAAGATCATAGCAGAAATTAAATGGAGACAAGAAAAACAATAAAGAAGACCAATGGAAAAAAAAAAAGATGGTTTGGGGGAAGATAAAATTTACAGAACTGTAGTTCGACTAAGACTAACAGAAGACAAATCAGTAAAATTAAAATGATAAAGGAGACTACTGATATGTAGAAATACAAAGGATCATGTTCAATAATCTTTTATACACCAATAAATTGGAAAACCTAGAAGATAATGGATACATTTCTAGAAATGTATAGCCAACCAAGGCTGAATCATGAAAAAAGTGTAAATCTGAATAGACCAACAATGAGCACATAGATTGAATAAGTAATCAATAACCTCCTTTGATAGCAGAGACCCCAGGGCCTGATCCCTTTGATCATGAATTCTACTAAACATGTTAGGAAGAATTAATGCAAAAAATCAGTGTAGGGAAACTTCCAATTCATTTCATGAGGCGAGCTTTATTCTCAGGCCACAGCCAGACCAAGAAAGAACAAGAAAACAAAATGACAGACTGGACGGTGCCTGTGGCTCAGTAAGTAGGGTGCCAGTCCCATATACCAAGGGTGGCGGGTTCAAACCCAGCCCTGGACAAACTGCAGTAAAAAAATAGCGGGCAGGGTGGTGCCTACAGCTCAAGAAGTAAGGCACCAGCCCCATATATCAGGGGTGGTGGGTTCAAGCCCAATCCCAGTCAAAACTGCCAAAAAAAAAAAAAAAAGCCAGGCAGGCCTTGTGGCGGGAGCCTGTAGTCCCAGCTACTCAAGAGGCTGAGGCAGGAGGCAGGAGAATCACCTAAGCCCGGGAGTTGGAGGTTGCTGTGAGCTCTGAGGCCAGGCATTCTACTGAGGATGATAGTGTGAGACTTTGTCTCTACTAAAAAAGAGAAAATTACAAACCAATATCTATAATAAATATACATGCAAAATCCTTAGAAAAACTTGCAAACAAAGTTAAACAGCACATTAAAATTATTTTTCATAACCAAGTAGAATTTATCCTAGTAACGCAAAGAGGGTTAACCGTATAGAAATCACCAAGTGTGTTATAGTACAATAACAGAATGAATGATAAAATCATATAATTATATCATTAGATGTAGAAATATTTAACAAAATTCAATTATATTTATTATATACCTAAAAACTCTGAATAAATTAAGCATAGAAAGAATGTACCTGAACACATTGAAGTCCTTATATGTAAAGTCCACAGCTAATATTATACTCAGTAGTGAAAAGGAGAATATTTTTCTCTAAGATCAGTAAAAAAACAATGATGTCCATGCCTACCACTTTTATTCAATATAGTACTGAAAGTTCTGGCCAAAGTAATTAGTTAAAAAAGAAATAAAATGCATTTAAATCAAAAGGCAAAACATAAAATCATTTCTGCAGATGACATCATCTTATATATAGAAAAACCCAAAGATTCCACCCAAAAATGTTAAAATATTAAATGAGTTAAATAAATTACTAGATAAAAAATCAATACATAAAAATTAGTTACATTTCCTTCTGCTAAGAACCAAACTATCCAAGAAAGGAAACTGAAAGTAAATGCATTCATAATAATATTAGAAAAATAAAATACCTTGGAATAAATGTAATCAAGATGATGAAATATCTATATACCGTCCACTACAAAATATTGGTCAAAAGCTATTGAATATATTCCTTTTTCCACACTAAGGATGATTTTCTCTTTAGCAAATCTAAAGGACTTTTTTTTCTTTAAAGAGGAGCAGTTTTACTAGATTATGATTTGTTATTAGTTGTGCTGAATATGCAGTTTGCTTTTTCTGTCTGTCACTTATATATTTTAATTTGTTTTAAATTTCAGAAATGTTTTCTTAAAAGAAAATTTGGGCATTTTTTTTTTATTCTTGTTCAGGCTTCTTCAACAACTTTGATAATCTATGTGATAGTTCTTCTTTGCCTATACGGAAGAGTTTATTGTTTTGGATAGCTTTCAAGCTGTTTAATACCCTTGCAGCCATTGTTTTTGTGAAGTGCTCCAAAATGTAACTCTTGCTTTGCGAGATTTTCTGGCTCTGTTATTCTCCCTGCCTTTACCTGGATATTCTTCTTCACTCAACGTTATTATTCATATCTTACTCTTTATCATTCTGCTCCCAGAAATCTTCCCTTAGCGTTTAATTGTACCCTGAAGGAAGTCTAGAGGTATCTAGATTATAGACACTGGAATCCCCACAGGAATCCATATATTTCAAGCCTCATAACCTTGATATTATCATGATTCATTGGGGCAAAACTAAATCATTCTTTAATTACCACAATGAACTGTCCAGCGACTATTGGAATACTGGTTCTTTTGTGTTTCTCCTCTTTTTGCTCCTTTCTATTGCGCCCCCGCCCTCCTTTGTACACTTACTTGTACTTTGTCACCTAGTTTGGTGTCAATGCTATTTGTAAGTTTTCTTTCACATGTACTTTCTCTTTGAGTATTTACACAGAAATTGTGAAAAAAATACTAAGCAAATACTTCCCAGATTATTTTAAGTATATATTAACTTTTTAGAAAATAGCCAAAAAGAAAAAAAAAGCCTCATCTTTAAAAGGATACTGAGTCTCGGTGCCTGTGTCTCAAGTGGCTAAGGTGCCAGCCACATATACCCAAGCTGCTGGGTTTGAATCCAGCCTGAACTAGGCTGCAACGAAAAAAATAGCTGGGTATTGTGACAGGGGCCTATTGTCCCAGCTACTTGGGAGGCTGAGGCAGGAGAATTGCTTGAGCCCAAGTGTTGAAGGTTGCTGTGAGCTATGATCTCACAGCACTCTACCCAGGCGACAGCTTCAGGCTCTGTTTCAAAAAACTAACTAACTAAATAAAAGGTTACTGAAATTTTCATAAAGAAATTTCTTTCATCAAATCGAGAACAAAAAGAAAATATACTTCAATCTCACATGAAAAAATAAAAAAAATTATATTTGAAATATTAGTAGATATAAATTAGACTGCCTAATATCAGAAAAATTAAAAGATTTTATTATAAAATTCAAGGATGAAAGTAATCAAATAGTCATTGCAATGAAGAGGCAGCAATTGATAATATTTAAAAATACATTCTTTTTTTATTGAATGTTAACTATGTACATTGATACTCTTCTGGGGTACAGTGTGGGGTTTTCATATGCATTCTGAAATACTTCCAACAAACTGGTCAACACAGCCTTCATGTCATTTTCTCAGTTATTGCTTTAAAACGTTCATATTCTACTCTTAGAAAGATTCACTTGTACCCCTGTAAGATAAACCTCAGAAGTGATCCCTCCAATCCCCTTCCCTCCACCCATTCCCCCCTTTCCTTCTCCCTCCCCCCTCCCCATATTCTTAGGCTATTTGGTTATAGCTTTCATATAGAAGGTATAAATTAGTTTCATAATAGGGGTGTGTACATTGGATACTTTTTCCTCCATTCTTGTGATACAGCAATTTCTGACACGCAGGAAATGCAAACACTGGGGAAAGTGGCTACAAGACCAGCTCTACAGGAGATACTGAGACCTATTCTCTGCAATGACCATAACAATGGACCACCAGCAAAGTAAACACCCAGAAACTAAAAGATAAAACCTAGGTTTCACAATGTCACAAAGAATAAAACTACACAATGAGCTTTCACAAAATAAGATGAATAGTACTCCACCACACTAAACAATTCTCTCAATAAATGTTAATGACTTGACTGAAGACGCATGTCTGGCCAATTGGGTAAAAAAGCACAAGCCATCCCTATGCTGCTGTCTCTAGGAAACACACCTAAAGACAAAAAAAAAGACTCAGGGTAAAGGGTTGGAAAACAATATTTCAGGCAAACAGAAATCAGAAGAAAGGAAGGATTGCACTCTTATCTTCAGATACAAATGAATTTAAAGCAACTAAAGTTAAGAAAGATAAATATGGTCACTTCACAATGGTCAAGGGAACAATATAAGAGGATTTTTCAATTCTAAATATTTATGCACCCAGCTTCAGCAGTCCCATATTTATGAAATGGAACTTAATTGGTCTGAACAACATGATATCCTATAACACCAAAATATCTAGGGACTTTAATACCCCTCTGGTTGAACTAGACAGATCATCTAAACAGAAACTAAACAAAGGTACAAGGGACTTAATTGCAACCCTAGAACAAACGGGCACAATAGATATATATAGGACACACCATCTCAAAGCTAAGGAATAAACATTATTCTCATCAGCCCCCCATGAAATATACTCCAGAATTGATCATGTACCAGGACACAAATCAAACCTCAACAAAATCAAAAGAATTAAAATTATAGCCTGTATCTTCTCAGACCACAAGGCAATAAAGGTGGAATTCAACTCCAATAAAAATTTTTATCACCACACAAAGGCATGGAAATTAAACAACCTTAAGCTGAATGAAAGCTTGGTTAAGAAAGAGATAAAGGAAGAAATTATTAAATTCCTCAAACATAATAACAAAGAAGCTACAAGATACTGAAACCTCTGGGATTGTGAAAAGACAGTGCTAGGAGGAAAATTTATTGCATTAGATGCCTTCATTTGGAAAACAGAAGGAGAGCACATCAACAACCTGATAAATCATCTTAAAGAAATGGAAAAGAAAGGGCAATTTAATCCCAAACCTAGCAGAAGAAAAGAAATAACCAAAATCATATCACAAATTAATGAAATTGAAAACAAAAGAATTATTCAGAAAATTGATGATACCAAAAGTTGGTTCTTTGAAAAGATAAAATCAATAAACCTTTCTCTAAATTAACTAGAAATACAAAAGTAAAATTTCTAACCACCTCCATCAGAAACAAAAAAGGAGAAATAACAACAGACACAAATACAAGAGATTATCTCTGACTACAAGAAACTCTACACCCAGAAATTTGACAATGTGAAGGAAATGGAGCCATACCTAGAATCATATTATCTCCCTAGACTTAACAGGAGGAAATAGATCTTTTGAACAGACCAGTAGCAAGCACTGAGATTGAAAAAGTAATAAAAAAGCTTTCAACAAGAACAAAAAGAAAAGCCTGAAACCAGATAGCTTCACACCAGAATTCTATCATATCTTCAAAGATGAACTTGTACCTATACTGCAGAACCAATTCCAAAATATTGAGATGGAAGGAACATTCACCCTCTATGTAGCAAACACATTCTATGTAGCAAACATCACCCTGATACCAAACCATGAAAGGACTCAACTAAAGATGAGAACTACACATCAATTTCACTAATGAATACAGATGGCTCATTAAAACCTTAGCCATTAGATTACAACTATACATTATAGATTACAACTACACATTAAAAAAAATGTACACAATGATCAAGCACATTTCATCCCAGGGATGAAAGGTTGGTTTAACACATGCAAATCTATAAATGTAATTCAACATATTAATAGAAGCAAAAACAAAGACCATAAGATCCTCTCAATAGATTGAGAAAAAGTATTTGAAAAAATTCAGCATCCTTTTCTAATAAGAACATTTAAGAATATAGGTATAGGTGGCACATTTCTTAAACTAATTGATGCCATCTGACAAACCTACAGCTGACATCATACTGAATGGAGTAAAACTGAAAGCTTTTCCACCTAGAAATGGAACCCGACAATGACATCTTCTATCACCACTACTATTCAACATAGTACTGGAAGTTCTCGCCAATGCAATCATGCAAGAGGAGGATGTAAAGGGCATCAAAATGGGAGCAGAGAAGGTCCGTTTTATTTTTTAAAAGCCAATGCATTATCCAACCAATTGACATCTCCAGTTTTTCAGCCATCTCCTCTTTTCACTTTCCAATCCCTTCATCTGACTTCTAAATACTTGCACCCAGCAACTCAGCTCTGAGTGAGAAAATTTACCACCAACTGGACAGACTAACAGCACTGTTAATTTACAATCTCCAGCCTGATCTAGGCATTCAACAACCACAGTTTTAAGTTTCTGTAATAAGTTTCCTTTTTCACTGAATGAGATAGTTATGAGTTAGATGACATTTAAACAGAGACATGCTTATGGAAAAGAATTCATCAAGGTTAACTATTATTACTACAATCATCATTGTTAGCGTTTATAACAGTTTAAATTCCATATTTAGGCATGTCATTACTTGTTTTACATCTGGGTTTTCCTAGACCTGAAGTTCCACAATGACAATTCTGTTGCATTTCTGCTATTGGGCAAAGAACTTACATACCATACCATTGAACAAATATTTGTGGAATATATAAATTAAAATAAACAGATTGACAAATATTTTTATTTAATAGTAGAAGAATATGACATGACTGGCTCAGCACTTGTAGCTCAGCGGCTAGGGTGCCAGCCACATACGTCAGAGCCAGTGGGTTGGAATCCAGCCTGGGCCAGCCAAACAACAATGATAACTGCAACCAAAAAAATAGCCAGACGTCATGGCAGGTGCCTGTAGTCCCAGCTACTTGGGAGGCTGAGAATCACTTAAGCCCGAGAGTTGGAGTTTGCTGTGAGCTGTGACACAGTGGTGCCCACAACACACCACTGAGGGCAACAGAGTGAAACTCTGTCTTTAAAAAAAAAAGAAAGAAAGAAAGAATATAACCTGACTGTGTTTCTTAATCTCATATTTTTATTTTTAGCTCTGATGGAATAGATTGAAGCAGACTAATGCTATATAATAAAAACTTTTAAAACAGTAGACATAAAAAAGCAAAATCCTCATCTGCTTGAAAGAAGGTAAGGTCCATGTGGGAGGCCGAAATCAGAGAAAGCAGGGAATCGGAGAGGTGAGTTGCCATCTTTGAGCTACTTTTTCACATAAAGTGTTTGCCAAAGCATTTAGGGCAAGAGACAGAGAGACCTAGTGGAGAACTACAATGGAGTCAGAGGATCGGTAGATTTGGGGCAATCTCCTGGAACTAAAGAAATATAAAAATCAAATCTGGAACCAATTTTCACTTCTAGGTAAATGAAATATAGTTTCACCTCTACCCCCTGTTCAATACAACCAACAACCTTAGGCATAATATATAAAGCAGATATAAAAAAGCTCCTATAACCACATGACCATATGTCTCGGCCATTCCATTACTGGGGGTTCATGAAGGTGAAATGAATACAAATGTCCACCACAGCTTTACTGGTAATAGCTCAAAGCTGAAAACAACCCAAATTTCAGTGAATATTATAATAGCTTAATGGATCCCCGAATTGTAGTACATCTGTATAATGAGATGTGCTGGACAGCGGGAAGGAATGAGGCAGTCTAGATGAATCACAAAATAATATTGCAGAGTGAATGAAGACTGATAAAAAAAGAAACCACATGGGCAATGCCTGGGGCTCAAAGGAGTAGGGTGCCAGCCCCATATGCTGGAGGTAGCAGGTTCAAACTCAGCCCTGGCCAAAAAGTGGGGAAAAAAAAGAAACCACATGCTGTATGATTCCACCCATGTAAAGTTTTAAGAAATGTAAGCATAAACAGAAATTAGCAGAAAACAAGAATACAATGTTTGTGAGGGGCTTGGAGGTCAGGAAAGGATGGTAAAAGGAGATTACAAAGTGGTAGGAGGAAGCTTGGATGATCTCATAGGGATGTACATAACTAGACATTGAAATTTATCAAACTGCTCACCTTGACTATGTGCAGATTATCACATTTCAATAAAGCTATCAATAATTAATTCAGTATTTTTCTCTGTGTACATGCAAATCATAGCAAAGCGTCTCCAAGCTTATACTTTAGAATGACAACCATGGTGACACTTGGGCTGGTAATCAAAGCAAAGTTTCTCACTGTTTGTGGTATTTCAATCCATCCAAGAAGGACATGCTGATTTCCACAGGTGAAATTACAATTGGGCTTTTAACAATTACAAAACAAAGTGATAGATTTTATTACCTTCCCTATGTGAGCCCAATGGGGAAGTTACGAACTCTGTAACAGAGACAGAGGTGGACGAGGAGAATGACTTTCAGAAAAAAGTTCACAGGAGAAATGATTCTTTGTCTGAGTCTTAAAGAATAAGTAGGATTCTTCTGAGGGGAGGGAGAGTAGAGAAACCAAGCACTACCAGAAAAGACCCTGTGAGGGTCAGCACAGGAGCGGGGCTAGCTGAGACTGGAGGGCAAGTGGGAGGGGCTGGGTGAGACTGGAGGGCAAGTGGGAGGGGCTGGGTGAGACTGGAGGGCAAGTGGGAGGGGCTGGGTGAGACTGGAGGGCAAGTGGGAGGGGCTGGGTGAGACTGGGGGGCAAGTGGGAGGGGCTGGGTGAGACTGGAGGGCAAGTGGGAGGGGCTGGGTGAGACTGGAGGGCAAGCGGAGAGGGGCTGTGCCAGCAAAGGGTGGTGAGGATACTTGAGGAGGGACGTGTCAGAGCACACACAGAAAGGGTGTGGCAGGGCCCAGAAGCGGAAATGCAACCCAATAAAATGTGAGTGTGTGTGTTTGAAAGAAGACTATGATAATTGTGTGGGAGAAGATGAGTTCCTTCCCTCACGCAGTAGAATGCAGAGAGACAGATGGATTTCAAAGATCATTCAGGGTCACAAGGTCTCACAGGTGACAGGAAATACAGCTGTTTGTAGACTGGGTGATTAGGGAAATTGTGACACAGATAACAGGGAGGGAAGAAATCTTTGGTTGTCATGCCTTTACTTTTTGTTTTATTTGGCTTTCTTTGTTCCTTTAAGATTTAGTTTTACAGAATAAGAGTAGGAATGGTTGGTGAGGGAATGTTCTAGGCAGTTATAAGCACAGAAGAAGTGTTTGAGCTTTCTACAATGTCTATAACTGAATGCAAAAGCTTTGGAAGAGAAGTTGGGGAGGGCAAGCTGACTATTGGAATTGACTGGTGGAAGGGGGGGGTGTGGGGGGGATTCACCTCGCACAGCTGCTTTGTTTATTTACTTATTTGCTGGAAATAAGATATTCTGTTAAGAGCAGAGACAGTAAAGGTGAAGTAATATTATAAAGATTTACATAGATTTTAGAACAGTACTCCACAATATATGTGAGAGGGAGTTTAAAAAAAAAATCAGTCAAGTTCCACGGAAGCTTAAATAGCCTCTCTGAGGCTGGAGACCTGTGTTCATACTGGTGCCCGTCAGGCCCTTTGGTGCATCCAACTTTTTTTTTCTATATATACATATACCTGTGTTTATTTGGTTTCCACTTTTTGCCTTCACAAAATTAAAAAGGCTTAAAATTTAATAACAATAACAATGTTTAAGATAAGGACTAGAAACCAAAACCTCGTAAGGAACAATCAAAGAGAAATACACTCAGAAAAGAAATCAGACGATTGCTGCAAGGAAATATTGAGCACTAGCTGCGTCCAACCTTTATTACTAAGTGGTGGCTCTTTGCACATTGAAATCACCCAGTGAGCTTTAGCAAGGACTTTTGCCTGGGTCGCACTCACAAATACTCTGATTTCATTAGTCTGGGGTACGGCCCAGGTGGTAAGAACTTTAAAAGCTCACTTGGTGATTCCAACATGTAGCCCAGGTTGAGAAGCACAGCCGTAAAGACTTTTTTTTTCATTCCTTAATTTTTTAAACTCAGCTGAATTCAAAGCATGAACTTAAGATTTAAACTAAAAAGTGAAACTTGGGCCTCAAAGGTAATAATAAATAGATATTCATGAAAGAATTTCAGGAACTGTAGCTATCTAAATGCTGCACACATTTTCATTCTTGAAAGTCTGTCTTCTCGGCATCCAGGCTTGTCATTTGGCATTGCTGCATCAGCAAAACTGTCATAAAATGAAAATGTTTAAACTACCTGTCAAATAATGAAACAAGATGAATGAGGCCAGGTTTATATTTTCCATCTTTGAGTGATTGATGAAGATTCCGCAGATACATCCAGTAAAAACACCCACTCAATTGTTTTGAGGGGTTTTTTTATTCTCATATTTTTTAAAATCTAAATCAAATCCAATACATAGTAATATCATTTAAAAGACAAGAAATTTCAGCCTTTTTTCATCCTGTTTTATAGTCTTGTCACTCAGGATCTTGACCTTGGTTTTGTATATTCACCTTTTTCATTTTACTTTTCACCTTTTTAAAATTTATCTTTCACTCACCCATTGGACTCATTCTTACCATTCTCAAAAAATAGAAAATTGCAATACAAAGTAATACCTTATTAATTTAGTGTGGAGCGTGGCTTCCAACTGGGCCATACTCTTCGTGGTCAGTTAACCCATTCTCTTTCCCTCAATACTTCATCTACATGGAGGTCACATGATTCAGTCTTTAGCGTCTAGGAGAAACCCAAATGAGAAAATAAAAGTTCTTCTGAGCAGTCAGAATAGATTCTAGAGGGCCCACAAAGTCAATCCTCAGTAATTTCTCACTGTTCTTCATTCAAACATTTGTTTACAGATTTTGAAGGCTAATTCTAATTTTGATTATCTGGTTTTAATCAATTCACAAGTGGTTGAAAATAGCAAATTAAGCCAGTTGCAGTGGCTATGCCTGTAATCCTAGCATTCTGGGAGGCTGAGGTCAGTGGATCACTTAACCTCAGGAGTTCAAAACCAACCTAAGCAAGAGTGAGACCTCATCTCTACTAAAAAATAGAAAAATGAGCCAGGCATGGTGCCATGTTCCCGTAGTCCTAGCTACTTAGGAGACTGAGGCAAGAGGAGTGCTTGAGCCCAAGAGTTTAAGGCTGCTGTGAGCTATGATGATACTATGGCACTCTACTCAGAGTGACAGGATGAGACTGTGCCTCAAAAACTAAATAAATAAATAAAATTAAAAGCAGAGGTGATTGCTAGAGGGAATTACAACACCAGCATTAAAAAGTAGCAGGTGACAGGGAGGGAAGAGACGCAAAACCAAACACCATGCCCCAAGTCAGACACAGCATCTCAAAAACAGGTGTCATTTCAGTTAAAAGACCAATGCCATGGCATACCTCAAACTTCTCTCCAAAACAATAAGGAAAAATGCCTTCGTCTGATTTTCCTTACCTTCCCCTGGATTTGGATATGCATCTTTTTCAAAGAAGCCTCAAAGTTATTACTCTTCGAATTTACCAGTGTCCATATAGTAATGTCATCAGCCTTGATGTGATGTCAAGGACCTGCAAAAAAACACCCCATGGTCAAACCAAAGGGAATAAAGAAATGTGTGTGCTCAAAGATGATCGTTAAGCCTATTAACATCCAAAAGTGCACACACTACAGCAAGTTAAATCCAAGTAGGGTTTATAAACTCAGGAGGGTCACAAGGAACTGAAGTTGAGATCTTAGTAACATTTAGAAAGTTTTTTCCAATATTTGAGAACCTTATATGCCAAATGAGAAGACAGGGTCCAAATATGAAACACAACAGCCCTTTATTTATAAAATAAATAGCAACAACATCCATTTCCAAAAATATTATAGAAAAGGTAAAAGCACGAGATAAAATATAATAAACATCCTTTTAAACACCTAGGTGAGCTCTCAAAAAAAAAAAAACAAGAAAAATTTTCAGAAGTTAAATGAAAACATGTCTGAAAATTAGCCATCCCAAGCCTGGGTTCAAATTCACAGCACTATCTGGTCAGTCAGTGAAGCTCAGCTAGCACAAAACAGGTCTGAAACAAATGGAAACCTTTCAGGAGGAACCCTCTCTCAACCCAGGTGAGAAGGATCACTCCCTGCAAAGCTCTGCTGTAAATGAGCTCATGGGTATCTTCTAACAACAAACCCATTCAAAGTATTACCTGGTAAACAATGTGCTACACTGAAACTCTTCTTTCACTTAATGTTTTCTTCATGGTCAATCAAACTGAAGAACAAGTTTTGTTGATAAGTTGTTTTTGATTCTGAATTTCACTTTCCATTTTGCTCACTGCTCAGACCTAATTTTTCCCTATGTCTTTTTCCTCCATGTTGGCATATCCTCAAATCTCAATATGTTTGTTTAGAAGTAAGGAAGCATTGATTGGTATAAAAATATGGTCTTTCTTTTAAAATCCAGGTGTACCTAGTAACCTATCAACTGGGAATGTATTTCAACACATAAGGTAAAGGCAAAGGGATTACTTATTTCCAGAAGAACATTTAGTAAACAGCTTGTGGCAATAATTGTTTTAGAAGCAGAGCTTCTTTGGGAAGGAGGTGTTATTATAGATTTAGTTTTACCTCCTGCACTTTTTTCATGCGTATACAAATAAAATGATAATTAAGTGACATCCCAGTTTCCTAAAAAACTACAAAAATCGGAAAAACTTTCTCAGTCGTCAAAAGAATAGATTGCTTTTCACATAGTTTAAATTCTAAGTGTATTTTATTGTATCCATCTTCCCCAAAGATTAGAAATCTCCACAAAGAATTCTATTTACCAGAATATATTGTTTCTTCTCTCTCACAAATTGGCATTTTTTTTTTGTACAAAGATAATTATACTGACTATAATTTTTCTTAAAAATGGTTCATGCAAGGCTGGATGCGGTGGTTCATGCCTGGATGCCTAGCACTTTGGGAGGCCAAGGTGGGAGGATTGCTTGAGGCCAGGAGTTCAAGACCAGCCGGGGCAACATAGCAAGAGCTCTATCCCTACTGAGAAAAAAAATAAAAGGTATATGTAAAACCTCTGGGTGGCCAGCTGCTCTCATGAATAACAATATTAATGGCATTAAAACAACAGCCCAGAGATGTTACTTGAAGCAAGAAAGCTGCATTTGTGGTGGAGTCCCCTCTTTGCCCTACAGGTTCATCTCCGGAATCTAAAAGTATTTCCCAAGCGACATTCCAGAGTATTCTAAAGGCAAGTTAAGGAAAAGTTCTGTCTTCTTTTGCAAATTCTCTGGGGAGGATGCATCAATATATTGAATGATCAGCCACCATAGTAGAAATCTGTAAATTTAGGGTAGAAATCTGACATTTAAAACCCGTCCTGCGAACAGATCTTATATCCTAGCTGTTACTTTGTAAGACACACACACGACTAATAGTTCTACATTTCAAAGTACATGGGAGAAAAAAACCAGACGAAGTTAATGAGTGAAAGGACAAACGTCTGGATTTCCTGGTATGAATGTCAAATTTAAGTATTATTTATTTGTATATTTTACAAACATTTGCATTACATTTTTTGCTGGACACAGTGCTGGGCATCAAGGGACTCAAAGGTGATGAGACATTGTCAGTGATGTCGGAGAATTCATGGTTAATAGCATACAGAGAACATTGTGAAACTCCACTTCAGAATCATTGTGATTGATTTTTCTCTTGGCTTTTCTCCAGTGTCTGCACGAAGTTAGTTGCCTGGAAGAATACCTACACTCCCTGTTCTGTCTCAGCTGTAGCTCAGGGCAAAAAGTGCTTTTACAAACTGTTGTTATCCACGGAAAGGCGGTCAGGATAACTTGTGCTCCATATTTTTAAGTCATAAGGAAGTGACAAATGCTGAGTGAAAACTTGGGCAATGACTCCCTGGTGCCAAAATAACTGTTTGATTTTTTCCCACCCCAAATGAAAAATATCATTCCACAGTCAGTTCACGGCTAGGCTGGGAGAATGGTAGGGGGTGGGGATAATATCAAGCCATTTATTACTCATGATGGCACTTACATAAGCCCATCTATTTTTACTACTTCCAAGTGTAGTGAGCGTTTCTTATTCTTAATAGATTCAATCTCTGCACCATTCTTTTAGTATTCCACAGGCTTCCAAGACTTCAGGCTATGGTTCTAGAACCATGTACTTAGGACTCTTGATCAAGACGACTCCGTAATGGTCCCATCCCTTTGTAAGCTCCTACAGTATTCAGAGTCTGGCCACCTGCTCTCACACTCAGCAACAGTTGCCCTGTGTGGCTCTCTAGTGAGCCATGGGAACTCCTCCCAGAACAGGTGACACACCTTTTCATGCTCCCCTGCAGCCCTGAGAACAAGTGAGTTCTTATTAGTGGTGCTTGAATTTAAGTCTTCAACAGAGATCCTCAATTATAAATAGTAAAGAGAAAAACCTTAAATATTAGAAAAAAGTGGGTTTGTGGGGGTTATGCAGTAAATTCCTTCAGAGCAAGGACCTCTGACTCGTTTTTTCCTCTAAGCACCTAGTATTGTGCCTAACGTGGAGATTGAATAAATGTTTATATATTGGCTCAAGGATACATAACACGTAATAGAATAAAATGCCCTTAAAAATGTGTGGAAGTGTTTGCAACTGAAATCATTCTGTATTTCCAAGGAAATTTGTGTTTCAGTTTTCTCAGCTAAGCAGATCTATACCTGAATAATTATAGCTCAGCATCCCTATGCAAGAGTAAGTAAAATTTCCATTTATTCCGTGCACTATTATCCTAAACATCATCATAATATTAGCATTTAGCCATAATCCCTAGTGAGCCACAATCACACCAGAGAACTTAACATATGCTCAGGAGACTGAGATTTTCAGGACATATGGTGCATTATTACAGCACCCAAAGTTAGTGGTATTCATTCTCATGGTGCAAAAGGAAAGAGTAAGTCTAAAATGGGGTGGTAATAGGGAATAACAGTTTTATTGGAACTCTTTCATACTGATGTCATACACCCATAAAGACCTGAATATACAGCTACCAGTGATTGACTCTTACCTGCCTTAAACTGAATTCTCTTTATTTATGTTGTAGTGTTGACGTTGTCAAGGCCACAGAAGATGAACCAAGGCTTCAAATAAGCTTTTTAATGTTTCATTTAAATCTGGTCACATTTCATGATCATGGTTTTATAAAAATATTATAAAATATTCAAGTTAGAATTTCATAAATGTTTTATTTCTTGGCTTCTCTGATAGAATTTATAGGTTCTCTAGAAGTTGGAGTATGTACTAACTGTTCCATCAAAAAAATTTTTCAAAATGTGGTAATTTATTTGGTTTGTTATGACTATGTTTTGGAACATCAGAAAGTCTTTATTTCAAAGTTTTTATACTCATCATCTTTGCATATGTTTGTGTAACATGGAAGAATTCAAGGCAGTGTATTATACTCACATTAATACCTGACTGTTGGCCCTTTAACAGAAATTTTGCTTATTCTTAAGGAACAACTAAAAGATGACTTGTGCCTGCACGGAATGCCTCCAGATTGAACCCTGGCCCAATGCCATCCTTGAGATTGTTCAGCCTAGAGCAGTGGTTCTCAACCTTCCTAAGGCCGCAACCCTTTAATACAGTTCCTCATGTTGTGGTGACCCCCAACCATAAAATTATTTTCATTGCTGCTTCATGAATAGGTATAAAAATGAATAGGTATAAAATTATTTTTGTTGCTACTAATGAAAGATTTAATCTCTGCACCAGAGATTAAATTATTTTGGTTGTTGTTGCTACTAATGAAAATAATTTTATGGTTGGGAGTCACCACAACATGAGGAACTGTATTAAAGGATCATGGCCTTAGGAAGGTTGAGAACCACTGGCCTAGAATTTTCCCATCCATTCGTGTGTCCAGCGTTAGTGAAGGACAGTGTTTAAACTTGACACAGATCATATCACCCTTCTTCTCAAAACACGAGTAGCTTTCCTCCTCACTCAAAATAAAGGTCAAAGTCTTCGTCATGCCCTACAAAAACCAGGGCCCTTGTTGCCCACCAGCCTTCCTGCCTTGACAAATATGTCTCATTATGGCAAAATCTTCAGATTTTTAGGAATCCTTTTGAAAAAATTGCTTAAAAATTCAGCTCAATATGTTTTTGTTTTCATTTGGGGGGTGAGCAACTGTGTTTTTGTTTGTTTTAAGAACTGATATTCTTCCTCAAAGTGAAACGTTTGAAGTGTGAACTTTTTGAAGACACTTTTATAAACTCATTTATAAAATTAGTAGCCAAGGTGTACCTAATAGAACTAAATTTTGTGTACCTGTTTGTTGGCCCAAACACCTTAGCTATTATGCATCACACAAGGAGAGTCCCTCAGATCTGAAACCAAACAGGGACCTGACACCCAGAGCTCTGCAGTGTCATCTCACAGGCTTCACTGCTCTTTTGCTAAAATGAAAACTGTGAAATGACGGAGAGAAACCAGTAGATAAGTGAAAAAGTGGTTTTAGACGGGGTGCAGTGTCTCTTGCCTATAATACCAGGACGCTGGGACATTGGGCTGGATAGATTGCTTGAGCTCAGGAGTTCAAGGCCAGCTTGAGCAAGAATGAGACCCCCATCTCTGAAAATAGCCAGGTGTTGTGGTAGACACCTGTAGTCCCACTACTGGGGAGGTGATGACACCACAGCACTCTACCCAGGGGGACACAGTGAGACTCTGTCTCAAAAAAATAAAATAAAATAAAATAAAATTGTTTTCATTCAGGTGTGAGAGAATTATTAGTTCCTTTTGGGAAATAATGAAATGTGTACAGTATAACCCAACCCCAAAGGATCAGATAATCTAGGCACAAAAATAAGATACAACAATATGACTAATTCACCCAACACTGTAATTTTAGCATGCTGTAAATGAGGCATGGCAGTGTGGAGCAAGCTGTAATCATGAAACTTGAAATAAATGTAAAAAGCTCAACTATAAACTTTAACTAGGAAAACAGTAACAGAAATAATTATTTACCCTGTGCTTTATGGCAGGCACTTTCGTGTTTTCATAACTGAACTCATGGGATTCTAAGAACAGTCACATGAGAAAGATACGTAACTGCCCCCAACTTATAGATGAGGAAAAGAAGCCTCTTTAAGTTCAAGTCAGTTGCCCAAAGTGCTGAATTCAGATTTTGTATTCAGGTGGAGGGCTGTTGAGTTCATACTTACCACTACTGCTTCTACTGTCTTTGAGCTGAGGACCTTAGTATAATTAAAATAATAATAGTAGCTCAGCTGCATAAGTTTTACTGTGCACAGAAAACTCCTCTACTTTCATTACCTCAGTGCAAACTTACACTTACACACAACCCCTTATTCCTATACTACAGGTAAGACTGTATAAAGGTTTGAAAGATTTATCAAAGTCAAGAAAAAATTTAGGACTGGGGTCTCAATCTTGAAGAGCCACCAGCTGTGTTATAAGTGAGGAAGACGCCAAAGTCATGTCTCTCTCCCCACTGTTACATAAAGGGTAAAATAAAATCCCTGTGGGACATAATTTTTCGACCTCTGACCCTAAAAGTCAAGTTCTTTTCAAAATACCATACTGTTTATATTTGGTTTCTCATGAAATCTCCCACAAAGGGAGATATCACATATTTATAATTTACATGTATGTACAGAATTTTACAGTCCTTTTAGAATACTTTCAAGTCTATTACTTTATTTGACATTTACAATAATCCTATCTAGTAGGCAAGGTAGTTATTATCGAGAGAAATCTATGGTAGGATAAAGTGAGGACCAGTTTTGAAACTAGGGTTCAAGTGCCCAATCCAACCCTAATCAGTTCGAATTCTTGAGCATGTAACTTAAACTCTCTGAAACTAGGTTTCTTTATTGGCCTAATCAAGATAAGTTTATCTTTTTTTTATAGAACATTACAAAAATAAAATGACATTCTTCCAAATGGTGGTGAACTTATTATCAGGTAAAAAGAAAAAAAGTAATGGTTCTCAATAAAAGCAATTTTTAGGTAAGGTATATAGGACACTTCAAAATTTCAGTATTTTATTAAAGACACAGCAGATGTGTGATAGAAACTTAAATCTTTGACATTGAACTTTACCGTTCTATTCTTTCCTTAACCATTTCCTAATTACGTATGAACAAAGGGCCTTTCTGCTACTGAAACATGGCCACAATGATGATCCCAATCGCTTTTAAATATTTGCTAGTTATGGTTTAAGTTTGGCTGTTTGTGGAGTTAGTAATGTTGGTTCTGGGAGCGGTTTCTTGGTCATCTCCTTTGGAGTTTGGTTTCACTGCTCTTTGCTTGGCCTCGGGTTATACAAGAAGAATAAGAGAAGCTTGACATTGATGAAGTGGTGACGGTGTCTGGATTTTGTGCAACTTACTCCTGGTTTAAAGGGTTCATTTTAGGATTCATTCTTTTTTCTAAGTAAACTAGAATTCATATGTATGCTAGTGTACACTCTCCAGATTTTTATGTAAGCTTTTTCATATTCATGCATATAACCCAACCATTTTGAAAAAGGAAGAAAATTACTGTTTTTACGATTTAGTCAGAGCTTTGAGTCCCTTCAACCCAGAAATATTCCAGTTGTTCCTTGAAACCTCCCCTCAAGTGAACTCAGATTTATACAAGAATAATTACATACAGATAAAGAGTTTTCAAAGCTATAACCGCACAAAAACTGCATATTTTGCCATACTTCTTAGACATGGAGGTTTAAACTCTTTATCCGAAAATTGCTGTGAAAAGTAGTTATCATCTGTCTCCGCATCAAAAGGTTGGTTGGTCCTTTCAAGGTCAAAGCAGGTGTGGAAGAGGAGAAATCCAGACGAAGGCCTATAGAGACAGGCAGGGATGCTCCACTATCCTTGCAATCCTTTTCTAACCTACTATTATTAGATCCAAGCTGCAGGGTAGAAACTAAGGCAGAAAAGATAAATTTATTTATCCAAGGATGCACAGAAAGAGAAATCCTGGCAGAATCTAGACTCTCTAGCAAGGATCTTTCTACTGTTTGGGGGCTCTTCAATTTGTAGCATCTTAAAGATTTCATAGCAATCTTGCATCCATTACCTCATAGCCAACCTAGACTGAGTTTGTTAAATTAGCAATGATTAAAGACAGGTGGCTAAATGTTGAATAGAATTAATTGAGCCAAACCTATAGTCACCATGTTCCGTTTCTATTGCAATGACTCTTCAAATCTCATACTTTTCAGAACACAAACTCATTTGATAGGGGAGAAAATGGAGATTAGGAAAGATTTATAAGCAGTGATTAATTTTCCAAAGACATGCCTATAAAAGGCAAAGTGCTTTCCTGCTTCCTTATTATGCTAGCTAATGCTTATCATTTCATACACATGTCAAACACTAATTGATGAAACTTTGAAAGAGGAAGAGCAAGAACAACATCTCACTTTGAAATTACCTTTGAGCACTGAAAATTAAAATGAACATAAAATAATTGGGGGCGGATGGAAGCTCACACTTGCTTCATTTCAAACCGGGAGCTCATAAAAGACACCTTCAAACCTCCCACCTGCTTGGCAATTTAAGAAGGAAGACCAACATCTTAATATGCTTTTTTAGTTAATCGTAACAAATTTGGTGATAAGTGAGCACTTGTTTACTTATTTTCAGCCCCTAGTCTTGTGCCTGCACCATTTTTCACATGATAAGCTCACCACTTAAGACAAGTTTGATGTGTATTTTTAATAAAGCTAATTAAGTAGTAGGCAGTTTGGAAAGCCTCTCCGCATAGCACATTAGCAGTTAGGTAATCCTTCTCAGGGAGAGTGGGAGGAGCCCTGAACCTTTTAAAATTACAGCCAGACTTTACTGTTACCATGTATCTTTTCCATAACAAAGTTAACTTTAAGTTCCACTGAGAAAAAACTACAGTCCTCCTGAAAATGAATGCAGATTGTATGCTAATGAGCCAGGATCACAGGTCCCTAGCCAAAGACTAAGCCACTCCTGACCCACAAGCGCAAACACATTTTATCATATGTAATAAAGAATTGCCCAAAGGATTAAGAGTTCAAGGGTAAGCCTCACACGGCAAAATATGCAATACAAGTCCACACACAGCTCCCACCCTCTTGATTGCTCAGTGGAGCTAGCACCTTGACTTAACTGGGAAAGGGATCAAATTTCTATGACTATTGAGTATGTGTATCATTTATTAACTCTTCTAGGCTTTTAATAAATCATTTAATATCACAGGGCCATGTTTTGTTGTTGTTGTTGTTTTTATGTCCTTTTTTGTTAAGGGCACTGATATATTGCTGTGAAATAATGGGTAGGATAGTTGCCTCAATTCATTAATGTGCTGCTAATTTGTCTTTCCAATAGAACACGCTTTAACCATTAGGGACACTAAAAGCTCTTATTAGCATCTTCTGTCAAGAACCAAAGAATCCTAGAATGTCAGAGAGTATAAGGCCAAAGAATACATCCTCGTGACTCTCCACTATATATCCATACGTGATTTCTTTTAATATTACTGTGTGCTTCAATGTAGAGAAATTAGCTGAGAGGAACAGTCCAAAATTAGTTCAAGCCTGAAGAATGCACCAGTTTAAAGTAAATGCAATTTTATTTCTTTTAGTAACATGTAATTACATAAAGGAAGAATCATCAAAATCTGAGGGCGGAGCTTTGTTTAGAAATCAGCCTTTTATTTATTAGCTTCATAGGGATCCAGAAAAGTTGCCTTACAACAATCTTAAAAAGGCTAGTCTTTTGTTTCTCACATTCCTGCTTTTAAGAAAATCATGTTGTTACTAAGGAACCACAATTTTTAATAATAAATATAAGATATGACATTCCTATAAAAGCTATGAATTAGTTTCAAAATAGGGCTGTGCATATTGGATACTTTTCCTTCCATTCCTGAGATACTTTGCTAAGAAGAACGTTTTCTAATTCCATCCATATAAACATGAAGGAGGTAAAGTCTCCATCTTTCTTTAGGCCTTAGAATATGGGAAAGGGGTGGGAGAGGGGAGGTCAGAGGGGTAGATGGGGGGAGGGAGGGTGATTGGTGGGGTCACCTCTTTGGTTTATCTTACAAGGGCACAAATGAATCTTTCTAAAAGCAGAGTGTGAATGTCTTAATCAATAACTAAGAAAATGACATGAAGGTTATGTTAACCAGTTTGATGAGAGTATTTCAAAATGTATATAAAAACAGCACACTGTACCCCATGATTGCATTAATGTACATAGTTTACTATAAGAAATTAAAAAAATAAATATAAGATAAATTTCAAATAAATCTGGGAAAACTTACTACAAATTCTGAGTTAGTAAAAACCGAGATTTTACTATAACTAAAACAAGATTCAGTTATCCCTTTATCAAATACTTATTGGACAGTTAATACATGTAAGGGCTTTTTTGGTAAATGTATGCAATATGTGAGTGACAATCACGTCTGACCTCAGGAAGAGGGGGTATATAATAATGATAAATTGTGCTATGCAAATAAGAAAAATAAGACAGGATATGGAAATCAGGATTATTTGGGTATAGAATTGTAACTTTAGATGGCCAGGTCAGGGTACATCTGATAGAAAAAAAATAACGTGATCACTTGGAGAGAATGAATCATCCTGGGTCAAGAAATTTCCAGTGGGAAAAATGGCAAGTTTGAGGATCCAAAAGTAGAAACATACTGGTAAGTCTGAAGAACAGCAAGGTGGTGACTGTGACTACAGCACGGTGACCAAAAGGGAGAGTAGAGAGGGGTGAGGATAGAGGCAATGCAGGACAGAGGCTGGGCTGGGCTTTGGTGCTCAGGAAGGACTTGTAAAGATTGGGTCCACTCTTAGTGAAATCGGGGCCTTTGGATGTTTTGTGCAAAGGAGAGACAGGCTCTGGGTGACTTTGGAAAGTATATTTCTGCCTCCAAGTTGAGAATGGACTACAAGGAGGAAGGGATAGCAACAGAGTGACCACTTGAATGCTATTATACTAATCTGGTTAAGAGGCAATGGTGGCCAGGACCAGAAAAAGATATAAAAGATGCAGGTATCCATGACACCCTCTTCAATCTCTCTTGAGGCTTCCATACTTTCTTCTCCCTGTATATTCTCTCAATACAACAAGATTTATTTGTATGTATATCTCATATAATTTCCCTATCAACAGACTGTCAGCCCCTGAATGAAAGACCTCTCCATTCTGCATTCTCAGAGGTTACACTCGGCCAAACATTTAACTCGAATAAACAAGTTAAAATTAATCTCAAAAAAGAATGTATTTTTCATTTCAGAATAATTCTAAATATGTAATTGAGAGGTAAAACAAATATAAGAGGGTTAAAAGATTAATAAGCCAGCTAGAATTACTGTGCTATGATGTAGCAAAAATGGGTGTGTTTTGTGAATTGTTCTACTATAAAGCAGTTTTACTTTACAGTAGTTCTACTTAACAGGAGAACAATGCTGGGCCACTCATCAATAGAATCACATTTTTGTTACCAAAATATACATAATTTCGTAGTCTTTCAATGTGAATATTGAAGAAAGAATCCCGAATGTTTCAAAATCATAATCAGTGAAAAAGACGACTACATTTTCAGAAATAATTACTTAGGAGAATCAGGTGTTAGATGAAACCACAGTTCAGATTGAAGGGAATTGCTGCATTACCTCCTATCGGCAGCAACGAGCCTAGAAAAAGCTATTTTAGCATAAGATTTCTAGACCTACTTTTAAAAATGTTTTATGGTAATAACAATGATAAAACCTTCCATCAAAAAAATGACTAAAAGGATACATTGTAAAAGAATGTCTCTTAATCTTTGTCTTTCAGAGGAATGTGGAAAAACATCAATTTTCCCTTCAGGATAATTTATTCTTTTCACAAAGTTAATACATGAATGTATATTCTATATAGTCGAAAATTGAAAGCAGAGAAAAAAAGTCACATAGTTTTTTTTCTAGCAAGACTGTCTACATATTTTGGCATATTTTAAATCTTTGTTTAATGTAAAAAAATGTGCGTATTTCTTATTTTGCAAGATTGAATCACAGTAGCTAATCTTAAGGCATGTGCTTACTGCATATTTTATCTGAGCATTTTTTCATACTATTCAAAATTTTAAAAACAGTTTTAAATGCTTTTGTGTTGCTATTTTCTTTTCTTTTCTTTTCTTTTTTTTTTTTTGGTTTGCAGTTCTTTAAATATGGAGTGCTTACTATATGCTACATAGCAGTATGTGAAGGACTAGGGAGAGACTCCTGGACTGCTTGCTTTTGTAGAGGGCTTATATTGAACAAGTACCCCAGTGAAGTGTGATGAGTTCACCGCTGGACCCCTGGAAACACAGCAGGAGCACCCACCCTCATCTAAGGAGCCCAGGCTACTTGTAAGCTGAGACCTACAGGTTAAGTTGTAAGCAATAAGTGTTGAGAGATTTCTGGAGTGTGTTCCAGACAAAGAAAACTACATGTGCAAAGATCTGTATTCAAGAGAAACCAGGTCTCTTCCAAGTTGTTGAAAGAAGTTTGTCGTGATAAGAAAAAAGGAAGGTTTAGGGAAGGAAAACAAATGTTTTAAAACTCAAAAGAAGAACAAATGGCTTTTTAAGAAATTCAATCTTCATCCATGGTGAAACAGAACATGACTGTAAGTTTTCTGGATAAGGAGAGACATTGTCAGGTATATACTGGGGAGGTGGACAAATATGTATCCGCATGTTAAGTGATCTTGTTGGAAGTAAAATCAATCATTCCCAAGAAGTCTTGCATTGCAGGTAAAATGGATGTGTGTCACTGGTCCAGGACACTTGCCCAGTAACAGTGCCTTCAATTCAACTTTGAAAAATAACACATAAATATCATTTGCTAAAATATGTATACAGTTTTTTGTTACCCTTAAAACAGCACTCTCCACTGATTAGAAAACAGTGTTGTCTGAAAACAGAGAATCTAGAAAGCCATGAGAACTTAGACCAAAGACAGACCCCAGAGGTGGAGAAGAGAGAACTATTTGAAAGTATGAGATCTCTAGGAATTGATGCTTGATTAGATGTGAAAAGAAGTGAAAGGATAAAATAATGGATAAGTTTCTGGTTTGGGTAACTGGGCAGATGAAATAGCTCTGAGAGAGAGGTACAGAGGCTAGACACATTTGAGTTCTAGAAGATGACAGACTGATTTATGTGTGAAATTTGAGGTTCTCTGATATTCCAGATGACATCAATTAACAGCTTACCATGTAGACCTAGAGCTCAGTAGAGGTCACTGAGCTGGATGTATGTTCCTAAGAATAGAACACTCCACTCTTTAGAAAGTTGCGATTTTATTATATAAAAGAGAGGTAGGACTTTGTGTCTGTAATGCATTTATAGTCAATAGCTGTGTATCCATCCATCATATTGGAATTTCAATTCCATGACAACTGCAACAACAACCATAACAACAACAACAACAACAAAATAACCAGGCATTGTGGTGGGCCCCTGTAGTCCCAGCTACTTGGGAGGCTGAGGAAAGACAATTGCTTAAGTTTAAGAGTTTGAGGTTGCTGTGAGCTGTGATGCCACAGCACTCTACCCTGGGTGACAGCTTGAGACTGTTTCAAAAAAAAAAAATTCTTCAAAAGATAATTTTCCAAATTTTCTATCAAATAAGCTAACAATTTCAATTTTAAGACGAGAAGCATCTTCACTTGTTAGAAAGAGGAGACATGTAATTCTTTTGTCACACTATGTTTAACTAAATGCTGCCCACCTCCATTCCAGAATTTTCTCTTTCAAGGATCGTCCTGCCCACCCAGCACATGTTTACCTCCCACTGTCCTGTCCTCACTTCCCTGTAGACAAACACTGTTCAAGACTTGCTCTAATTATCTCCTTTGGGTTAATCTTTTGTCCTCAAATCCCTCTATAATCCTGCACAGAAGACAGGGTTTCTTAGTGTCACATTGTATCTGGATAATTCTTTGTTAGGGGGGAGGATATTCTGTGCCTTACAGGATGTTCAGCCTCTAACGACTGTGCACCAGTAGCAGACTTTTCTGCCCACCCACTTAAAATTATGACCACCAAGAGTATCACTGGACATTGCTAAATGTCCAGTGAGAGGCAAATCACGTCTGGTTGCAAACCTCTGCTTTATATCATGTCCTATAGTCTGGAGCACAAGTAAACATTTTTTTCAGACAATTCAGTCAACTTTGTACAGTCAGCCACAAGTACACATGCAAGTTGGATTCAAATAACAAGATCCTACTGTTGTGTGGTTCAAAGGCTGCTTGCCCTTCTCAGTGTGTGTTCATGAAAGAACAGAATATTCCAGCTGCTGAAAGAGAGCAATCAATGAAAAACTAAACCAAATTAAAAACTCCCTAGGTAATCGTTGTTAATGCTGTTATAGTAAGAATTTTGTAACCACCCTATCTTAATTGTTATAGAGTAATGGAGCCTATTTTGGTGGTTCTTCTTTACAAATATTTTTGGATTTTGATCCTAGGCATTCTAAGTCGGTCCTAGGACCAACTGCATTGGCCACCACTGGGATAATGTCAGAAATCCAGAATCCCGGCTTCTGGCTGGGCCACGGACTCCTTTCACCTTCACTTTAACAAGTGATGTATAGACACCACCAGTGATGTGTAGACACCGTGAGACAGGACGATGAGGCCAGATTGATCTCTCCTACTATCCCCTCCAAATTTAGTAAAATAAGGTTGTCATCAACTGTCCAGGAAGGAATGCTTTACATTTTGATGCTAATGAGCCTTTTATTTTATACTTTTAATCTATTTATTTGAAAATAACAGAGAATGAGATATAGTCAATACAATTCAAGTTTTTGTTATAAGCATGTTGAGCATCAACTGAGCCGTATTGTATACTTAATGGCCTACTAGGGGCAAATTTGAGGGCTTCATATGGTATACAGCTAATCCTACAGTTAAAGTGACTCTACTATAAAGTCATATTTCAGGGAATGTTTGAGCCTTGCTCTCAGCATCTATTACCTTCTCAGTCTAATCATTTTCTGCTTCCAGATAGAATAGTTTTGTACTGCTTTTCCTTTTATTATTTTGTACCATAATTTTGTACTGTTTTTCCTTTTTTAATAATAATTTTGTGCTCTGGAAAACTAAGTAGGTCAGTGGTTTCTATTGTTTCTATTGTGATTAATTCTATTGTGATTAATTCGTTTTAGGTTCAAAAATGTATGTTAAAATACAAATTCATTTTAAACCAAAATCAACCTTTACTTATATAATCTTTTCCCTCCTCCCTTGATATCCTGATATTTTTACTCTCAGTTCAGCAGAGTGAGGGCTTTAAACATGATGTTGAAAGTTTAAAGGACAAATAATTTGCTGTTCATTCACTGATCATCTATGTCTCATGTGGCTTTTTCTAGTCCTCAGAGAATTATAAAGAGGGTGTATACTTACTAAAAACTATCTTGCGACAACAAAAACATGATACATAAAAAGGGAAATGTGATCATTTGCTCATCCATGAACAATCACGTAAACAGAATAAAAAGATAAGACACACGCTGAAGAAAATATTTGCAAACCATCCAACAAATTTGTACCTAGAATATATAAAGAACCCTCAAAACTCAGTGGTGATAAATGGCTGACCCCGCTACCACCACCACCTCTCAGAGCAAGAAAGAATTCTGCCGACAGATATCATTTAGACTTAAATGCAACCTACAGCTTCTCCTTGCATCTCCAGCCTGCATACTGTGGATTTGCGCATCTCCAGCTTCCATAATTACATTTACCAATTTCTTAAAATAAATTTCTATGTAGACACACATCGTATGTGGGTTACTCTGTAAGACTGGGGACAGACTGTGTTATGGTCCATTATTTCACTTCCTAAAAACACAGTCAACATCATCCTTTCTGACTCACCCAGGGCAACTTCTAACTTGCTTGGCTTTTTGGTGTTGCAGGGGGAGGGCTTCACGTGTTTCCAGCCACATGGATCTCTGTGTATCGCAAAACTTCCATAATGACCCCTGTTTGTTGTTTCTCTGAAGAACCATGACTAATATACTCCAGATGAATATCTTGTACTCTTTAAGGAATTCCAACCACTCCCTCACATCCTGACAACTACTTTCTAATCTTTCCATTTCTATGAATTTGCCTCTTTTAAATACTTGAAATCATGTATGTGACCTTTTGCATCTGGTCTCTTTCCCTTAGCATGATACCTATATTTTGAGATCTGTCTCAGTTGCAGGATGCATGAATACATTTTTAGAATGGAGTAGTATTCTGCAGCATGTGTATACCACAACTGGTTCATCAGTTCATCCATAAATGGACATTTGGGTTGTTTCCATCTTTTGGTTTTTATAAACAATATTTCTGTAAACATCTCTATACAAGTTTCGGTGTGGATCTATGTTTTTGATTCTCTTGGGTATATTCCTAGGAGTGGAATTCCTGGGTCCTGTGGTAATATTATGTTTAACATTTGAAGAAGCACCAAATTGTTTCCCACAGTGGTAGCGCTAATTTACGTTTTCATCAATAATATACAAGGGTTTCCATTTCTCCACATCTTTTTCAATCCTTGTTGATTTCTGCTTTTTAAAGATAATTGTTATAGCCATCTTAGTGATAGAAAATGATAGCTGATTGTGATTTTGACTTTCATTTCCTTAATAATAAATGAAATTGAAAAGTTTCATGTACTTTTTGACCATCTGACTATCTTTTCTGGGTAAACCTCAAGTCCAGTGCTCATGTTTAATTGGGTTGTCTTTTTGGTGTTGAGTTGTAGGAGTTCTTTATATATTCTGAATGCTAAACCTTATCCAATATAAGATTTACAAATATTTTCTCCCAATCTATAGTTTGTCTTTAAGCTTGTTTGTGCCCTTTAAGAAAGAAAAGTTTAAGGCAGTGCCCATAGCTCAGTGGGTAGGGTGCCAGCCACATACACCGAGACTGGCAGGTTTGAACCCAGACTGGGCCAGCTAAAAACTGGGCCAGTTATTTATGACAACTGCAATAAAAATTAAAAATAGCCAAGTGTTGTGGTTGGCATCTATAGTCCCAGCTACTTGGGAGGCTCAGGCAAGAGAATCACTTAAGCCCAAGAGTTTGAGGTTGCTGTGAGCTGTGACACCATGACACTCTACTGACGGCAACATAGTGAGACGCTGTCCCATTTAAAAAAAAAAAAGAAAGAAAGAAAAGTTTAAAAAATGTATGAAGTCTACTTTATTTTTTTTTTACCTATTATCCCATGATTTTATCATCAAAGAATCTATTACCAAATCTGAAAATTTACTCCTACTTTTATAAAGTTAGCTCGGACATTTAGGTTGCTGATCCATGGGGAAGTAATATCTGTATATGGAGTGAGGTAGCAATCCGTCTTCATTGTCTTCCATTTGGTTATTTAGTTGTCCCAGCACCACTTGTTGAAGAAACTCTTCTTTCCCCCATAGAATAATCTTGGCAACTTTGTTGAAAATAAATTGACTATATATGTTTGGGTTTGTTTTCTGGAGTTTCAATTTTATTCCAGGGATTCACATGTTTACCTTTATGCCAATACCACATGGTTTTGATTATGTAGTTTTCAGAAAGTTTTAAAATAGAAGTATATATGTACTCCAACTTTTCTTTTTTTAAGATATTGTCTTGACTGCTCTGGGCCCTCTCCAATTCAATATGAATTTGACAATCAGCTTTTCCAATCCTACTAAAAAGACTGTTGGAACTTTGATAACAGTTACACTGAATCTATAGATTGGAAGAGTATTGTTATCTTAACTATATTGGCTTCAAATCCATGAACATGGGATCTCTTTTCTTTTACTTGGGTCTTCCTTAATTTCTTTCAGCAATGTTTATAGTTTCCAGCAGACTTTCACCTCTGCTATGGTCTAAATGTTCATGACTCCCTCAAAATTCATATTGTTTAAACCTAATCATTAATATTGTGAGGCCGTTAAGAGATGAGGCCTTTGGAAGATGATTAGGTCATGAGGGCAAAGCCCTCTTAAGTGAGATGAGTGCCCCTTGTATAAGGGCCTCAGAAAGATACCTTACTCCACCCATCATGTTTGAACATAGCACAGAAGTGCCATCTGCAAACCAGAACGTGGGCTTGGTATAATATGAAATGAAATATATATATATATATATATATATATATATATATATATATATATATCTCCAGTTCCTATCATAGAGTGCCTAAAATCTCTGGAATTTCCTGAGTAATAGGAGTAACTTTTGTTATTCTTAATGGGGCCCTTTGATAAGTCTTGAGTTTATGCTAATGAATTGACTTAGGATGGGTTCCCTAGTAGACTCTGGATAAGGGTCAGTCACCAAAAAGACCAAGTGGTTAAAAGATTAAAGGGTTGAATTTTTTAGGCCCCACCTACCCACCTCTGTGGGTTAGGGCTGAAGAGCAAGATTTATAAAAACTTGTGAACAACAAGACTTAATAAGCTTCTGAGTTGATGAACATATAGATGTGCCAGGAGGGTGACTCACCCAGACAGGGCATGGAAGCTCTGAGGCCCCCTATACCTTGTTCTGTCCATCTGTTCATGTGGATGTTCATTTGTATCCTTTATGATATTCTTTATAATAAAATAATAAATGTAAATAAATATCTCACTGAGTTCTGTGAGCCATCCAGCAAATTAATCAAAAACAAGGAGTAGGTTCTCAAGAACACCTCTTTGTAATTGCTCAGTCAGGTACAGAAGTAAAATTCTATTACTTTCTATTGTCATACGAAGTATGGGGAAGTCTTGTGGGACAGAAGCCATAACCTGTGGGATAGTAGCTAGTGTCACTATTGAATTGATTTACAGTACACCTAATTGGTGTCAACTAGAGAAACATGTGGTGTGTGAGGAAAGCTGCTCTATAAACACACACACACACTCGTGCACACATTCACACACATATCTAGTCCCTAAAGTTCCCTGTGTTGAGTGGGAAAGTAGAATGGAAAAGTGGGTTATTTTTTCCAAAAAAAAAATCTTGGATTTTCCAACCTCTAGAACTGTGAGAAATAAATTTCTGTTTATGAGCCACTATATTTTATTTTGGAAGTCAAGATTGAGGCAACCTCCTTGGGTAGGTTTATTCTTAGGTATTTTAATTTTTTTAGATACTGTTATAAGTAGAATTGTTCTCAACACAATTTTCTTTTGGGTTGTTTCTTATTCGGATATAGAAACATAACTGGATTCGTGTATTTGTCTTACGTCTTACAACTTTGCTGAACTTATTAGCTCTAGTTTTTTTTTTTTTCTGGTGTGTGTGTGTGTGTGTGTGTGTGTGCGTGTGTGTTCTTCAGGATGCCTGACCTTTAGAACACCGCCATGTATGCACAGATATCATTCACTTCTTCCTTTAAAACACATAGATAACTTTAATTTCTTTTTCTTGCCCCATTGCTCTGACTAGGGCTTGCAGGACAGTACTGAACAGCAGGGGCAAATGTGGGCCTTCTTGTTTTGTTCCTGATCTGAGAAGGAAACCCTGCAGTCTTTCAGCACTGAATAGTATATTAGCTGGAATTTTAAAAAATGGTTTTTTCATGTTGAAGAAGTTTCTTTCTATTCCTAATTTTTTCAGTGTTTTTAACATTAAAAAGGTATTAAATTTTGTCAAAAGCATGTTCAAAGAAATAGTTGTGTCTAAGAAATAGTTTTTGTTGAGGCGAGTTTGATAGGATTTTCTGTTACTTCTGTTAGCACCTTCTCTATTTCTCTCCCTTTTACCCTTGTTTGTGTTCTTTTTTCACAGAAATTGGCTTAGTAAGTGGCAAATTTATTTCATTGAACATCAACCGACAGTTGTTTTGACAAAGTCCTGAGAAATGACCTTCTCAGGTCTCTCTGGTTTTATTGGTGTTGCTGCCACTATTAATGTGAGGTTTTGTGTTTCGAGCTATAAAAGGTTGTGGCTTACAACAATGAGAAAAATAATTTACCTGCAGTTTTGTTTTAGTATGAAGGAAAGAGACTTGATGTGAACAGATTTGAGAAAATGGATCATTATCTTCACATAATTTACTCTTTTTTATCTAGTCAACCTAACAAAAGATACTATGGCAAAATTAATATAAAGAGTTTATTTAGATGAAGGTTGAAGAACAGATTCCCGGGACACATTTCCAAGTTGCCTTGGTAGTGCTCCCATCTGCCTTTGTTATAAGCAGGTTTTTAAAGGTAAAATGGGACAAGAGGTGGGGTGATACAGTCATGGACAGGAATTCTCATTGGTTCCTAGAAATAACATTGATTGGCAATTGTCTGTATATGGCTGAACTATAAATATGAGTTATAATGTCCACAGTATGACAGTTTATGGCTACTTGGTACCAATCTAGAGCTATATAGAAGTGGCTTTAAGAGGCAATTATTTAGCTCGAGAGAGGGAGTGAGACATGGCTGCTGTCACATTGTGTCACATTTCAGTGCCTCCCTGAGCCTCAGATAAAAAGTTTACTTTTTCCCTCCAATCCTCCAGGTATAATTTCAAGAGACAATCCTTATTTTGAGTGTATTCTTCCTTGAAAAAAGAACCATTAGTTTCAGGAAAATCTTGCCCAAAGTCTGACACCACCTGTTCTACAGTAATTAATTTTTCTGGGGAAAGATTTATGGAATGGGAAGATAAAATGTTTAATGCTCATAATATAATAGTGATGATATATATGAAAACTGAACCCAGAGAAGTTTAGCTTCCCTTGTGCCATCCCATTTGGAACCCTGGGCCCTTTTTCCATTCCTTGAGTATTTTGAGAAAGGTTTCAATGCTGTGGAATTCAAAATTACAAACTCAGGAGACAATCAGACCACGCCCAATTCTGGAGGAGACAATCAGACCACGCCCAGTTCTGCAGGAGACAATCAGACCACGCCCAGCTCTGCAGGAGACAATCAGACCATGCCCAGTTCTGCCTAGCAGGTACTTTTAGGATCATCATAGTTCCCTGTGTTTCTCATTTGCTCAAATTGTTCAGCCATTTTTATAAAATAAGGAAAATACAATAGTTCCCAACATGATGGATCTTTCATGGGATGGACAAATATTAGATAAGCCATATGGTCATTCCTTTAATATTTTTTCTCAATCTCTTTCAACTTCTTAAAACTATTCAAAAACGTTTCCTTTTTTCTCAAAATTCTTTATTCTTTAAATAAGAACAGAGTATGAGATGAAGGACAAAATAGATGAGATTATTACAAGTGCCATTGAAAAACACAGGAAATCTGGAAATGATAATCATGCCAGTGCCGAGCCAGAGTAAAAAGGAATGAAATGTAAAACAAAGAAGGGGAACAGCACTGCACTGGCATTTCCACGGTCGAACTGCGTAAATGCTCAGGGATATCTTGAAAAGGAAGTGGAAGCACCCCTTTCGCTCCTCTATTTTACAGAACGTCTTTCTATGTCCACCATTTGGGGGATTCTAACAGATGTGTGAGATTCTTGTGAGCAAGAAAGAGAACTGAGATGATTAAAAGAGATGTCGTTTAGTGTGTTTCTAACAAAGTCCATTACCAGAGCCTGGGGAATAAAGGAAGGACATTAGAGCACTTTCTGCCAATTGCCAGTAGAGATCCAGAGGCTCTTGTGAAGGGAATTGCACTTACTGTTCACCCTCAAAAAAAAAAAAAAATCCCAAGTAATTTCCAGTAACAGACTAAAAACCTATTTTCCCTCCTTAGCCATTTAATATGATAAATTCGCAGACTTTTAGAAGGAACAAGAACGTACAAGAAGCCCTAATTATTAAAACTGGATTTTCAGCAAAGCCTTTACATTTTCTCCAAATGTTCAATAGGATTAAATATTCATCAGTTGAACTCCAGCAACGCGGGCAAACCCAGTGCCCTGTATACTTGCTGCATGCCTCCCAGAACATTTGCATTGCTAACAGCTACTTAGTGTAGGAATGGTTGGATTTGAGGTGTCTGATATTCAGCAGCCATTAAAGAGAGTTCAAGCTGCTTGCATAAAGGCTGGCATTTTGCTTTGTGAGAGATTAAATAAAAAGAGAAAGACTAGAGCCGCTGCCTCCCTGTTCTGTCCCTGATACGACCTGTGCTATTGCTCACCTCTCACTTCCAGCAGGAGGATCAGAGAAAACAGCAAAGTGCCAAGGTGGGAACTGTAGAACAGACATCAGCTAAAACTTACGTAGATTCCAGCAGAATCCACCTAATCGGAGGTCACTGTAAATGCCATGAACCCGCAACATACCTAAAATGTAATAGGATACATTGCTGGCCTGCAAGCTTACAGAGTTACATTTTGCCAAACACAACAGTCTCTCTCTAGCAAATGGTTCATGCTCTAAAAATTAATTAACAAACAATATTATAATTCAAGGTTGACACTCCAAGCCAGTTACAAATAAAGGTAAACATGCTACAAATTGAATAGTAGTTTTCCAATGTAATGAAAATTTTCCCCTGGCACTGAGTATTATCAAGCACTTTTAATTAATGGTGGAGCTTTATATCACAACTGTTTAACTTTTTAAAAAAAATTAGTATTTCAAAACTATTTAATAGAAAGCGTTCTTAAAGTACCTCCCATGATTTCCTCCTTTAATGACTATAAACTATTATTATGAACAGTCCCTTTGTGACATGCTAATAAATTTCAGAAGGTGCTGTAAGGATACTGCCTACTTCTTTTGGCCATTTACTATTTCTCTGGAAGTTGGAGAAAAACAAAGGTAGACATACAACCACCACAGCAGAACCATACGCATCCTTTTAAACAAAACTATTTAGTAGAATAAAACCAGATTTCTTTACCAAGTGTTCGTCTTACCCTCTGAAAAATGTGCTCCTTTTCTGAAATTCGTAGTGACTTTGGCCTTCACAGCACTCACATAAAATACAACTGAATTTCAAATGCTTAAAGACATTATCTGAAACTCAGGAACAAATGGAAGAGGTTCCTGGGTGTTCTTTCAACAAATAATGGCTTGGACTTTGTATTGACTGAGTAGAGGAAAAGGTTAATTTGTAGACTGTTCCAGTAAGAGACAGGAGGTAGATAGTATAATGACACCCTCCCTGTCTCCTGCAAAAGATGTTCATGTCTGAATAATCCCCAGAATTAACGCTTTCTGAGTTATCTTACATGGACAAAGAGATTTTGCTAAGGTGATTAAATTAAGCTTTTTGAGATGGGAAGATTAGCCTAGATTATCCAAGTGGGCCCCATTTTATCATAGAGTTCCTAACATACTGTTGCCTGACACAAAACTTAGGCATATAAAATACTGAGGTGTATATTTCACATTTTAATATATACATATTTGAAAAGTCAGTAGAGTGCTTTTCAGAGGCTCTACATTTTAATTTTTTAATAAACATTTATATTTATATTAATGTTCACCTTCCATATTTATGGTACTGTGGGAGCAGGGGTGTGCTGGGTAGGGAGTTGAAATCAGAGAAATAGTGGTTATAAAATGATCTTGCCAATGAATAGATGACTTATGACTTGCTTGACATTAGCTTAGCACATTCATGCTCTTAAACGAAATCCAGGTGTGGGCGGCTTTCTGCATTCCACTCTTCATCTTTTCCTGTAGTCTCTTAAATCAAGGGTACATTTACAAGGACTTCAATTATTTCAGTTGTAAAGTAAGAAAATTGAAATAATTCCCAAGGTAATTTTCAGTTTTAAAACTCTGTGTACCGTTTTTGCTTAGTCTTAACAACAGCAGCCAAAGAAAGCAGAGAGTTTAACAGTTTCACTCACCCCTAATTCATTGAACAGTCATTTGTGTAACACCTACTATGTGCCAAACACTGTTCTAGGCACAGGTAATATAGTATTAGGTACCACACCAGATTCTACTGTCCTGGAGGACAAATGCTAATGATGTAGAAAGACATAAACAGTGGGCGGTGCCTGTGGCTCAAAGGAGTAGGGCGCCAGCCCCATATGCTGGAGGTGGGGGGTTCAAACCCAGCCCGGCCAAGAAGTGCCAAAAAAAAAAAAGAAAAGAAAGATATAAACGATACACAAATTGATATAACCATAATGTCAAGTTACATAATTGCTAATAAAAACATTTAGCTGGATAAAGGGGAAATAACAGTCCACTCCAAAATGTCTTCAGAGTATCTTTTTGGAATCACCCATTCTTAACCCATATTGCTGCCTGTTTTTCACTTGATATATTCTGAGATTTTTATTTCTCCTTTAGTTATTCTAGTTCCTTGGCTTCTTGAATCTCTTTTTAAATGTAGTTGCCAATTAAGTTATTCTGAAATGTACTAACTCTAGTCAGCATCTGAGGTTTTAAAACAAAGAAATTCTGTCTTTTTTATGCTCTTGACAATGTACATGAAGAGACAAAGCTTGGTTGCAGTGGTAGTCCCTGGGTTACACACAAGATAGGTTCTGTGGGTTTGTTCTGAAGCTGGTTTGTATGTAGGTTGGAACAGGCACGTTTACCTATTACCTATAACTGCCTTTGTTCAGAAGTGAGAGTCGTACCTAAATCGGATATTTGCAACTTGGGGACTGCCTGTATAGTAAATAAAATTTAAAGCACGAATCTAGCAATATTATTTCTATGTTAACATTTCCCGTGGCTCTTGTTCTTTGGAGCAGAACACTGTTAAGCTCCAGCGGTTCTTCCTTCTCTGAGCACAGTCCCTGATATACAAGGCTGGGGCTCCAATAGCTTTTTTACAACTACATCACCCGGCATCCCTGCCTTTGCTGAAAGGTCCAGCAGTGAACTCCTGATGTGAGCTGAGCCAATCGGGCACTTCTTTTTTCTCTCTCAAGATTATGATATGTAGAAAAATAAACCCAGTAGCAGGTTATTGTTAAAGCTGACTCATTTGAAATGAAAATTGTCCAGATCAGTTTTTTAAGCACCCATACCGGGATGTGGAGCAATATACTTCCTGATTTTTCACTAGCCATCTCTCTTTTGGTTTTAGGAAATAGCACAATATCCAAAATGCTACACTTTCCAGTTTATGCCTGTGGGAATCTTATGCTGCTTGTCTTGTGGCAATTGCATTAGACTGTCTGGCCATTACAGCACTGTCACGAATTTGCCACGTGTTTGAGATCCCTGAATGTCTCAGATCCGCAAAACACATTCTCTTGATCAGTAATTTTGTTAATGCCCCATTATTTACAAGACTGATTCCCTTTTGGCTCAGTGACGGGTGAGGAGGAGGGAGTGACAGAGGTAATATAAGTCTCAATGGCCTCTGTGATCAAGAATTTCCTGTTCTGAGCACATGATGGGAGGAAAATGTAAAGGATCTCTGAAGCTTAAAACAAGTTCAGAAAGGGAGAAGAAAATAAAACGAAGGTCTATGCTGATCAACAATGTTGCCATTAGCCAGACAAGACTATTGAGCACTTGAAATGTGACTAATTTCCACCGAGAGATGCTCTTAGCATAAAGTAGCCCCTGGCTTTCAAAGACTTCACATGAAAAGAAAGCCAGTATTTCTTACATTGATTTCAGGTTGAAATGATATTTTGGATGTGCTGGGTTAAGCAAAATATGTTATTAAAGTTAATTTCACCTGTTTCTTTTTACTTTTTTAATGAGGCTTCTAGACAATTTCAGATTGCACATCGGGCTCACATTATCTTTCTATTGGACTGTCTGCCTCTAGACTCTTTGGAAGAATATATTTCTATTCTTTAAAGGGAAAATGGGAAGCTTTTACTGAGCCCTGAAAGATTTCCCCAGTATAGCTATTCAGCAAATACAAATGTAAATTGCAGCAAATGTAACCAATTTGCACATACATAGTAAACTTAGGACTCTACTCAGCCTACCCTTATTCTGAAGTAGCCTAAGTGGGGGTGATGGTCTTTCCTATCTCAGGCCTTCAGCCCCTAAGGGTATATTTAACACCTTAATTCTAGGGGTAACTACTATTGCCAGGAATAAAACTTAATGACATACCTCCATGCAGTAATTTATATAGGTGCCACACATTTTACCAGGGCTTATCCAAGATATAGAAATTTGTATCTTTTTATGTTATTTTTACATTAAGAAGCTTCACTTTAAGGTCTGGGGGGAAAAAAATCAAGGACCAACAATCTTAGAATGAACAGTAGAAGTATCTCATTTTTACATGGATTCCAAAAGTGTTTCGGAGAGAATACTAGCCCTTTCACATATATAAATAAAATGCAGTACAATCGTCATGGTTTACCACTGTTCTATACTGACCAAACTCTTGAAGTTGACCTAATTTTCCTAGACCAGACATGCACCACATGTACATACCAGCATGGTAGGTAGGCCTAGTTCCTTATGTTGCACACTCCATAGGTTGACCAGTTTGTTATAGTTCCTTGGTGGTCAACTTACAGAGGTTCTAATATATATTTGTTTACTTATTTATTGTCAGTCTCCCACTCTAGAATGTATTGAGGAGAGAGACCTGGCTTTATTCACTGCCCTATCCTTCCTTCATTAACTGTGTTAGATAAATATTTCTCAGTAAGTATATGCTGATGGATAAATGAACAAACACAACTTTCATGGATATTATTATATTTCTTAGCCACAAACTCACTACTGTGCTACGGTGATTTTGAGAACTCAGCATATTTATAAGCAAGGTCATCATTTAGAGACTGAACACTCTGCTACGTTACTCTGTTCTCTGATGATGTGAAAACAAAATTCTCAGTATTAAAAAAACTAATTATCTCTGGGCATTTCACCCAAAGTGAAAAGTGTTAAAGTAGCAGGAAAAATAAAGATCGTTTCAATTTGCTAAAATTTTTTAGTCATAGAAAGTGATTTTTAAATAAAAATCACTTTGAATGTTTCCCTTGCCCCTTCCTTTTGTGTGGTCCTGCCTATCAACAAATTCAGAAAATGATTCAGGTATACCAATTTTGGAGTTTATCTTCTCTTCTTTGGCTTATTTATGCACAATATTAAGTATCTAAAAACATCTACATTTATTTCTATTTTCTTATCTATTTGATAAAAGCATCAGCCATGGTAACATTCATTGATCAACTGTTTTGTGTGCCCTCACAGGTCCTAGCAGGTGGCCAGCTAATATGTACAGACACTCTTCACCAACTTGCAGTCAGGTCCTAGCTAGAAAACACAATTTGGCTGCTGGTCATTATAATTTCATGGCTTATCACCTCTAAGATCATGTCAGAAATTTGGACTGATACAAATGCTCTGGTAAGTTCTTCCTTATTTTATTTTCTTTTCTTTTCTTTTTTTTTTTTTTTTTTTTTTTTGAGACAGATCCTCAAGCTGTCCCCCTGGGTAGAGTACCATGGCCTCACAGCTCACAGCAACCTCCAACTCCTGGGCTCAAGCAAGTCTCTTGCCTCTGCCTCCCTAGTAACTGGGACCACAGGTGCCCGCCACAATGCCTGGCTATTTTTTGGTTGCAGCCGTCATTGTTGTTTGGCGGGTCCAGGCTGGATTTGAACCCTCCACCTTAGGTGTATGTGGCTGGTGCCTTAGCCACTTGAGCCACAGGTGCCGAGCCAGTTCTTCCTTATTTTCTTTCTTTCTTCCACTTTCCTCAAGACAACAGCTCTTACGCCCTTTTCCAGATCACCTTCCATATGATACCCCCAGATAATAATTGTGTATTTCTGTAAGATTACTCTGAGGGGGGAGTCTGATGTCTGCCCATGATAGATAATATTAAATACTCACAAACAAAGTAAATATTAAATATGTTTAGTGTTGTCCCGCCTATAAATTTATAGCACAAAGATTTGAAATTTCAACTTCAGTTATTAGACTATATTCCAACGACATTAACTAATTAGCATTTTAAGTATAAATAATATATAGATTCTTGAAGTACAAAACTCTTAAGATGAATGGTTTTGGAAGGAATAAGCTGACCTCCTACAGACTGCCAGAAGGATAGTCCATGAGGTGATTCTAAGAGTTTGAGATAAAGCAGAGGGAATTGGAATAAAGAGGACAGCAGCAAGGGGTCGGCTGAACAGGTGATAGAGAGAGTACAGCTAGACCACCCCAAGGTTTTTAGCTGGCGAAGTGGGTAGTGGTGGTTCTGTTCACAAGGATGTGAAGGGAAGAGAAAGGAATGAAGGGGAGGGAAGGCAAAATGTTTTTACCCCTTTAAACACTACAAACATCCTAGGATACCTTATCCACAAACATGGATTCATTTACCATTGATATGTTGCTGATTTCAAAGCTAGCGTCCTCTGTTCACCCCTGTGTTTCAGGCTTTAGCTGCCCATGAGTTTGCCAATGAAACAGCTCCATTTGGACATGTCACAAGCATGTCAAACAACATTTCCCAAAACAAAGTCACCCTTTTCTTCCAAACCTACTCCTCTTCCTACATCCCCCATCTCAGGAAATTCCTCTGTAAGAAGAAAAAACTCTAACTTCTTCTTACCGCTCATGCCTCACTTTCAATTTCTTCATTGGATTATCTTGTTTCTATCTACTGTACCTACTGAAAACATACACTTCTCTCCATGCTTTTGCTGTTCTAGTTTATATAAACCATAATCTCACTCCAAGATAATGGAACACCCTAATTTCTCTTCTTTTCAGTTTTGCTTTCTTTTTTTTTTAAACCATAATTTTTTTAAATTTCAGATTAATGTAAGAGTATGTATGACTAGTTGACATGGTTTGCATTTGTTAGGAAAAATCCAAGCTATCTTTGGGTCCTGAGCCCAGGACTTTGTCTTTGAGTCCTTTACCCCAGGTGGTGTGTCATATGCCCCTGCATTGTATCCCTTAGGTGAGAGCTTACTGAACCCCTTCCCCTTCTTCCCCCTCCTCCTTTCCTGAATTTAATTGTTTTTCCTCTCATGTGAGCCTGTAGTTGATCATCTACTAGATTCAAATTAGTATTGAATTGTTGTGATGCTTGTTTTTCCATTCTTGAGATGCTTTAATTAGGAGAGTATTCTCCAAATCCATCCAGGTAAACACAAAAGGTGGAAAGTCTCCATCTCTTTTTACAACTGAAAAGTACTCTGTGGTATCCACATACAACAGTTTATTAATCCTTTCATGGGTTCATGGTCTTTGGGGTTGATTCTACAGCTTTATAATTGTGAATTGAGCTGCTATAAACATTTGAGTGCAAATTTTCTTATGGTAAAATGATAGTTTTCTTATTCTAGGTGGATACCTAGTAATGGAATTGTAGGATCAAATGGAAGGTCTGTTTTTAGCTCTTGGGAGGATTCTACATACTTCTTTCCAAAAAAGCTGTATTAGTTTACGGTCCCACCAACAGCATAAAAGTATTCCCTTCTGTCCACTCCATTGCCAGCATTGGCACTTTGGGACTTTGTGATGGGGGCAATTTTTATGGTATTTGGTGATATCTCCAGGTGATTTGGGTTTGCATTTCTCTGATGCTTAGAGACAATGAGCTCTTTTTCAGACATTTATTACAGTCTTCCCTTATCACATTTTTACTTGTACTCCAGTCTTGCCATACTCATTTCTTTCCCTAAATTATGTTCCTAAAATATACCGTGCCTTATTTAAACCTGCTCCATAGCTCTCTATTGTTTTCAGGATAACTGTGACCTCCTTCCCCAGGCCTCCTGGTTTCTGTAAGAGATGGCCCTTGTCTGCTCTACAGCCTTGTTTCCCAACACCGCTCTTCTTCCAAGTAAGCCCCTACTCCACCATTGTGACCCTTTACATGGCCACCACATGAAGTTACCTCTAGTGTCCAATGCTCTGTAGGGATAAATTTAGGTAAGGACTGTTGCCATTAGGGTCTCACAGAGAAGCGATGTTGTGGAGAATAAGCACACTTATTGAAATTGTGTTTTAAATAAAGGTGACCATTTGCTCACCAATATTACTAATGAACATTGATGCAAAAATATTCAACAAGATCCTAACCAACAGATCCAACAGCACATCAAACAAATTATACACCACAACCAAGTGGGTTTTTATCCCTGGATCTCAAGGCTGATTCAACATACGTAAATCTATAAACATAATTCATCACATGAACAAAATAAAAAACAAAGACCATATGATTCTCTCAATTGATACAGAAAAAGCTTTTGATAATATCCAGCATCCCTTCATGATCAGAACACTTAGGAAAATTGGCATAGAAGGGACATTTCTCAAATTGATAGAAGCCATCTACAGCAAACCCACAGCCATAAAAATATACTCCAACTGAATGGAGGTAAATTCAAATCATTTCCACTCAGATCAGGAACCAGGCAAGGTTGTCCATTGTCTCCACTGCTCTTTAACATTGTAATGGAAGTTTTAGCCATTGCAATTAGGGAAGAAAAGGCAATCAAGGGTCTCCATATAGGATCAGAAGAGATTAAGCTTTCACTCTTTGCAGATGATATAATTGTATACCTGGAAAAAACCAGGGATTCTACTACAAAACTCCTAGAAGTGATCAAGGAATACAGCAGCATCTCAGGTTACAAAATCAATACTCATAAATCGGTAGCCTTTATATATACCAATAATAGTCAAGCTGGAAAAATAGTCAAGAACTCTATTCCATTTACAGTTGTGCCAAAGAAGATGCAATATTTGGGAATTTACCTAACAAAGGATGTGAAAGACTTCTATAAAGAGAACTATGAATCTCTAAGAAAAGAAATAGCTAAAAATGTCAATAAATGGAAAAACATACCATGCTCATGGCTAGGAAGAATTAACATTGTTAAAATGTCCATCCTACCCAAAGCAATATATAATTTTAATGTAATCCTTATTAAAGTTCCATTGTCATACTTTAAAGATCTCGAAAAAATATCGGAAAAAATCCTCAAACAGCCAAGACAGTACTCAGAAATAAAAACAAAGCAGGAGAAATCACACTACCGGACATTAGACTATACTATAAATCCATAGTGATCAAAATAGCATGGTATTGGCACAAAAACAGAGAGGTAGATGTATGGAACAGAATAGAGAACCAACAGATGAATCCACCTACTTACCATTATATGATCTTTGACAAGCCAATTAAAAACATCGAGTAGGGAAAAGATTCCCTATTTAACAAATGGTGCTGGGCAAACTGGCTGGCAACCTGCAGAAGACTGAAACTGGATCCACATCTTTTACCACTAACTAAGATTGACTCTCACTGGATTAAAGATTTAAACTTAAGACATGAAACTCCAAAGAGCCTTTTTATTGGCCTTATGAAGTCAACCTTAATTCCTTAATGCAGTCTGGACATCTCTGGAAATGCTATTCCAGCCAAAGCCTTGGTCATCTTAGGCCCACAACTAACCCAGCCACATGGGATTCTGCCTCAGTTTCTCACAAGTATGCCTGCACAAAGTCTTTTCACTGCTCTCTCTCAAATGGCTTTTTTGGCTAGAGGCATATAGGCGTGTCACCTATAAAGGACTAAAAGGTATGTATGGATTGGGCAATTAGTACCTTATCAAGAGCAATCTTAGATAAGGAATGGAACAGAATTGGAAAACAAACTGTGTGGCTTCAGGTATCAGGGGTCAGGGAAAGGACTGAGAAGTAGTAACAGAAAAAATAAGTATGTCGTCAAGCTCAAATTGACCAGCACAGAACATGGCAGGTGGATGTGGGGCAGTGGACAGCTAAAAGAAACTGCCCAGAGTGCTCCTGTCTGAATCTGGTCAAATAGCATCACAAAAGCAAAGAGTATGAAGACAGACTGATGCTGGCCAAGGAGTGGAGATGATCTCAAGAAATCTTGTAATATTAAGTATAAAATAGAGGACAGAAAGTAACAAGAGGTGAGACTCAGAGAGAGGAAAGAGTCCATTCATAAAGAGCCTTAATTGCCATGTCAACTCCTTACATCTTACTTTCTGTTTGGCAGATAAAAAGCCATTAAAAAGTTTAAAGAGAAAGAAAAATGGAACTCTATTTTCATTTCTGATGACTTTCTCTGGCTGCAGGATGCCAGACTTTGAGGAGAAAAGACTGCCAGTGTAGAGGAAAACTGTGTATGAAGGAAAACAGATGCATCAGAAAAGAAGGGGGGAGGGAATCAGGACTCTTTTAAAATGTATGTAACCACCTGGTGGCATAGATAGGGCAACCATTGTTAATCTACTTTCACAGTTCAGGTTGCAGGAGAGGAGAGATAGTGATATGACTGCTTTTTGGCAAATTTGGAAATAAAACATACATTCTTCACTTGGAATACAGTGTACCTGGAGCTGGAAACCTTGAAAATTTTATTTTTTAAGGATTTCAATTAGAGTAGTTTATATGACCAAGTTAGCTGTAAACCCTAGGCTAAGGTATTAATACGAATATGACTCAAAAGATGAACAGGTTTTAAAAGTACTGGAAAAGTCTAATGGCCAAGGACTAGAACATTTGAAGGTCTACATTTGAGGACCAATTCACCCACTTGCCATGTGTAAACCAATTAAGAGGGGAAGCTGTAAATACTGACTTCATGGGTCTTTTGTAAGAACTTCCTGAATGGTGCCCTTATGGACTGCATGTTTGTATCCAATTTGTTGGGTGCTATGTCTTTAGTTTGTTTTTAAATGTGAACCACTGCTTTATTTTCACCTAACACAAACATCAAAGCATTTTTCTTCCCTGGTCTATAAGAAATGCTGTCAGTGTAACATTTCATTTTGGATTTTTCTAAAACAGTCTCCAGGTTTTACCCCCACCTCTTGCTACCCCTTCTACCCTACTTTGTAAATTCTGTCTTCTCAACTCATCTCTAATTTATTTTTCTAAGAATTCCAGAGTCTGTTTCCTCCTGTCCTTACACATATTCTCTGATGAGAAGACCTGTCTATGACTTTGTTCTCCCTACTCTAGAGACCATAACGTTTGTTTGGATTGTTACAACAGCTTCCTAACTAGTCTCTGTACATCCAGTCTCTTTGCAGTTCATTTTCTGCATGGTAGCCCACAGTGATCTTTTTCAAATCCCAATCTAATCATGTTAATCCCTTGCTTTAAGAATTTCCTACTAGAGCTCTTTCTCTCTGCCATGTGAAGGACATAGGAAGACATCACCTGGAAGCCAAGAGGATGGCCTTCACCATGAACCCACCATGATGGCATCCTGATCTTTAGATTCCAGCCTCAAGAATCTGAGAAATAAATGTGTGTGGTTTATACCACCAAGTTGAAGGTGCTCCATTATAGCAGCCTGAAGATGTCCTGAAGATGAGGCACAAACTCTTAGTTTGTTACCTTCATGATCTGGTCCATATTTGTGTCTTCAGCCCCAGATCTTAACTACATCATCTGTTGCCAGTGTATCCCACAATTTTACATATTTTCTTCTCCTATCCTATTTTCCCTAACTGGAGCTTCCCTGTGCATTTGTAGTTCCTACCATTGTTTAGGCATATAAATACTCAATAAGTAATTGTTAAGTGAATGAATGATGAATGAATGAGTGAAAATGCCTACCCTTACAAGCAAGAAAAGCCATTGTAAAAATTAACTAAAATAGAAGATGGCGGCCGAGTAACAGCTTCTTTGCAACTGGTGCCATGTGATTGGGGAGAAAAGACTTCAAGCAACTCTGCCTTGTGGGCTTTGCCCAGAAATAAAACCCTCTGGGGATGTAGGGAGGTAGCAAGAGACTTCTGGACCCCAGGAGGAGGACAAAAGCTATGGAGAAGTGGCACGTGGTTGGGTTTCATGTGAGCCAGGATGGCTACCACAGCTGTAGCTACAGCAACAGCAACAGTGAGATTGCAAACAGGAAAGGCCTTCCCTGTGGGTTGTTTTCTTTTTTTGGATTTGGGCACTTGATTGAGCTACCTTCAGAGACCTTGGGCAAGTATACAAGTGACTTTTAGCAGTCTCCAGAATCCCACTGGGGATTCTGAGCCGCTGGGCTGGAAAAGAGTTCTCATTGTTCCACTGCAGGCCAAGCACAGCCATTGTAGGCTCCTGCAGGCTGTGCCTTCAGGGTCTCAGAGCAACCTTGCTGGCAGACTTTAGGTGAGCGATCAAGTGACTTTGAACAAGTGTCCAGAGGCTAGGACTGAGAAACTAGGGAATAAAGGGAATTTCATTGTTTGGCAGTAGAAGAGCTGCCTTGCAGGCTTGGCCCTCAGGGGCATAGAGTGAGGCTGGTTTGGCAGACTTGATAAGCAGCCAGCCACTTCAGGAGAGATCACAGCAACAGGTGCTTTCCTAAGAAAGCATCTGCTTTGCCAAGGCTTACAATTTAAAGTGTCTTTAAAGCAGGCTGAGGAGAGAGTCAGGCTTTCAACTCTGCTTGGTTAGAGGGCAAAGTAGCCAGTAGGGGTTCATTGTGATGAACCTGTCCAAAGTCAAGACAAAAGAAAAGATTCTGCAGGCTGCAAGGAGTAAGCCCCAATTGACCTACTGGGGCAAACCTATCAGGGTGACTGTAGACTTCTCAGAAGAAACTTTTCAAGCCAGAAGACAAAGGTCATCTACCTCTAAACTACTTAAAACAATTTCCAGCCCAGAATTCTATATTCTGCTAAGCTGAGCTTTAAAACTGATGGACAAATCAAATCTTTTGTTGATATGCAAACATTGAGAAAGTTTGCCACAAGACCAGCTCCATAGGAAATACTTTGACCTGTTCTACACACTGACCATCAAAATGGACCACCAGCAAAGTAAGCACTCAGAAGCTAAAGGGAAAAATCTAGCTTCCACAATGATGCAAAAGACAAAACTAAGCAATGGACTTTCACAAAATAAGATGACTAGAACACTACCACACTTACCAATTTTCTCAACAAAGTTAATGGCTTGAATTTCCCACTGAAGAGGCATAGATTGGCTGATTGGATTAAAAAAAAAACACAAGCCATCCATTTGTTGTACAAATGGATTTAAAGCAACTACAGTAAAAAAAAAGACAATGATGGACACTTCATATTGGTCAAGGGACAAATACACCAACAAGAAGATATTTCAATTCTAAATAATTATGCACCCAACTTAAATGCTCCCAGATTTCTGAAACAGATCTTAATACCATAATTTCAGGGAACTATAAAGCCCCTCTTACAGAATTGGACAGATCCTCTAAACAGATACTAAAGAAAGATAGATACAAGGACTTAATTGTGACCCTAGAACAACTATGCTTGACAAACCTATATAGAACATTCCATCCCAAAGCTAAAGGATATACGTTCTTCTCATTGGCCCATGAAACATTCTCCAAAATCAATTATATCTTAGGATACAAAATAAACCTCAACAGAATCAAAGAATTGAAATTTTACCTTGTATCTTCTCACACCACAAGGCATTAAAGGTGGAACTCAACTCCAACAAAAATGTTCAACCCCACACAAAGACATGGAAATTAAACAACCTTATGCTGAATGACAGTTGGGTGCAGGAAAAGATAAAAGAGGAAATCATTAACTTCCTTGAGCATAACAACAATGAAGACACAAGCTACCAAAACCTGTGGGATACAGCAAAAGCAGTCCTGAGAGGAAAATTTATTAATGCCTGTATCTGAAAAACAGAAAATGCATCAACAAACTCACAAAATATCTTATGGAAAACTACATCTAAGCTTAAAACCAGTAGAAGAAAAGAAATATCTAAACTTAAATCAGAGATTAATGAAATTGAAAACAAAAGAATCATTCAGAAAATTAACAAAACAAAAAGTTGGTTTTTCAAATGAATAAATAAAATAGATAAACCTTTGGCCAGACTAACTAGAAACAGAAAGGTAAAATTGCTAGTAACCTCAATCAGAAATGATAAAGGAGAAATAACACCTGATGCCACAGAGATACAAGAGATCATCTCTGAATATACCAGAAACTGTATACCCAGAAATTTGACGATGTGAAGAAAATGAATCAATATTTGTAATCATACCCTCTCCCTAGACTTATCTAGGAAGAAATAGAGCTCCTGGAAAGACCAATTTCAAGCACTGAGATGAAAGAAACAATAAAAAAATCTCCCAACAGAAAAATGCCCTGATCCAGATACCTTCACAGCAGGATTCTATCAAACCTTCAAAGAAGTGCTTATTCCCATACCGTAGAAATTATTTCAAAAAATTGAGAAGGAAGGAGTCTTCCCCACCATGTTCTATGAAGCAAACATCACCCTAATATCAAAACAAGGAAAAGATCTAACTAAAAAGGAGAACTTCAGACCAATTTCATTAATGAATGTAGATGCAAAAATTCTCAACAAAATCCTAGCCAATAACTTCAACTTCTCATCAAAAAAGTTATATACCATGAACAAGTAGGTTTCATCCCAAGGATACAAGGCTGGTTTAACACACACAAGTCCATAAACATAATCCACCATATCAACAGATGCAAAAACAAAGACCATATGATCCTCTCAATAGATGCAGAAAAAGCATTTGATAAAATCCAGCATCCTTTACTAATTAGAACACGGAAGAGTATAAGCATAGGTGGCACATTTCTTAAACTGATCCAAGCCATCTATGACAAACCCACAACTAATATTTTACTGAATGGAGTAAAACTGAAAACTTTTCCACTTAGGCCTGGAACCTGACAAGGTTGTCCTCTGTCACCATTACTATTCAACATAGTGCTAGAAGCTCTATCCAAGAGAAGGAAATAAAGGGCATCCAAATGGGAGCAGAAGACGTCAAACTTTCCCTCTTTCCTGACGATATGATCTTATACTTAGAAAAACCCAAAGACTCAACCACAATATTCTTGGAATTGATCAAAAAATACAGTAATATCTCAGGATATAAAAATCAATGTCCACAAACCAATAACCTCAGTAATAGCCAAGAAGAGAAGCTAATCAAGGACACAATCCCCTTCACAGTAGCGTCAAAAAAAAAAAAAAGAAAGAAATACCTAGAAATATACCTAACGAAAGAGGTGAAGGCCCTCTATAAAGAAAATTAGGTTACCCTATGAAAATAAATAGCAGAAGATATTAACAAATGGAAGAACATACCATGCTCATGGCTGGGAAGAATCAACATTGTTAAAATGTCTATACTTCCCAAAGCAATCTACAGATTCAATGCCCTCCTTATTAAAATACCAACATCGTACTTTTAAGGCTTGAAAAAATAATTCTGTGCTTTGTATGGAACCAGAAAATAAAAACCATATAGCTAAGGCAGTTCTTAGCAATAAAAACAAGGCTGGGGGCATCAGCATACCAGACTACAAGGCCACAGTGGTCAAAACAACATGGTATTGGCACCAAAAGAGAGATATAGACATCTGGAATGGAATAGAACTGTCTTGTATTAACCTGGATGGAAAGCTGTGGTATATGAACAGCACTATCATTTATGTCTGTATTTGAAGATTTAAAGGCTAGTTCTGTTACAAACTAGCTTGCTAAAAAGTATTCCAAAATTAACTAAAATATAAATTCAAAGATAAAAGATATCAGTAATGAGACACTATAATTTTACTGCAATCATGAAGAAAAGGTAATAAATGTTCATTATAATATCATATTTTTAATAGGTTTTTAAATTTTTTTAAAATCACAATACATTCTAATTTTGAATCTATTACTAAAAGAATATGCAATTTTATTTCCGGCAAAACAAATTTGAATGGTTTTAGGATAACGTGACCTCTTTGATAGTCAATATATAAAACACGTGGCATGGACGTTTATGTAAGTGAGTAGCTGAACACACCCTTTGCCTATTCGGTTTTATAGATGAAATTTGTTTTTTGCTTGCTTCATAAGAAATTTAAAGAAGTTACTCAAGAGATGAAAAACAGCCTCCTGATGGAATGCTAAGCAGCGACTCTTCTAATTATACAGCATTTCCACAGAAATATGAGCAGATCCCATCAGCACTGCATGCATCTGTCTGGAAGTGTGAGAGCTTTTATTTGTCTCCCACAGAAGTTTCTTATTGCAAAAGGCTATTGACTCAGTCAGTGAGCTGCCTGTTATGGCTAACTACACTCCATTCTCCTCTTTAGGGACAGGCAACTGGCATCCAGCTTCTTATCCAGCGACCCTCTCAGTTTACCTCCTTCTAAAGTAATGACTTTCAGCAGCTTAAGTGGAGAAAGAAAGGGGAGAAGAACCAATTTGCCACGTTAACTCCAGCCCTGGTAGAAATATGGAGTGGGGTATTTTATTCCTTCTATAACTATCTCACTATTTTTCTATCCATATTCATTCTTAAAGACAAAAATTCATTTCATAATTTCTCAATCATTATTGCTTTACTTTTTAATAGATAAAAAAAATATATGGGCTCCTAGTCTACCTCTGTGACTTATGCTGATACAAATGCTATATCCTCAAATGAAACAATGTGGATATATGGGGCACAGAATATAGACGAGAAACAGATCAATTATAAAGTAAGAAGACATCAAATTGACAATTGCCCTCCATCAATAGCACTATCAGTTATGTCTGTATTTGAAGATTTGAAGGCTAGTTCTGTTACAACCTGGTTTGCTAAAAAGTATGCCAAAAAGTTCTGCATTCTGACCATTTTTCTGATGCATCTGACTTCCAGTCTCAAATTCTTTTCCTAAGCAAACGTCTGATACATTACAGAGTGTCATCAGACATTTTTTCACATTGCTGCTTAAAATATAAGCCCATCTTGCTGCTGTATTTGAAGTAAATTTACTTGCTGGAATGAAATTGCTTTCGATGGAAAAAATGTCTCTGGGAGAACGAAGAACAAGTAGGCTCACCCCCACAGCTGCCCTGGTGAGATCGTGGATCTAAGATGTGGTGTTTATGGCAGGTAAAAAAATTATGGAGTACAGTGATAAACAGAGAAGTCTCAAATGCAACGACTTAGCTCCATGATGGCGGGGGCTACACTTTTCACTGACATGTTAAGTTACAACACAGATAACGCATAGAACTCAACACCTACAACATTCCTTGGCATTTAATCAGTGCTCAATAGATACCTATTGAATAAACTAACAAATGAATGTGAATGAAGAACTGGAAAGATATATCAACAAGAATGAAAAAGCCGCCTTCAAAAATGTAAAAGCTATGAGTGGAAAAGAAAATAGCTCTAGATAACGAAACTAGAATCCACAAGACAGAATTACAGAAGAATTCCTGATACGTGAGAATAAGTTATCAAGTGCTGGGGCTCAGGACACACTCCTCCGGAATATGGTCCTTGGCATTTTGGATACGGCAGAAGCAAAAACATTTTTCTGATCTTCTCTCACCCTTCTCCCCTAAAGCAGGCCATGAAATAATTCTCCAAACTCTAAATAGTTCAGAAGACCTTCATTGAAGAGGTTACCCTCCTTATCTGCAGAGGGAGGGAATATCCTTATTTCTGAAGATGTAGAACCACATATCAAACATTTGGTGATAAATTTTCTCCAAATTAAAAAATATATACATTTTTCCATTTTTTGATTGAAGAAGACACAATATTAAGGCTACAACCTATGAAGTAAGATAACTTTACAGATCTAATCACACACACACAAAAAAAATTCAACTGCATTAAAAGAAAAAGAACACATATGCCACAAATTACAAAGTTCGGATATCCTTAATTTATAACGCATTTCAACAAAGGAGAATAAAGGGAACGATTCAATAGAAAATTGGGCAATTACAAATAGGCAAATATAGATGATATACAAATGGCCAATAAACGCTCCAAAAAAAAAAAAAAACCACCATTCAGAGCTTCTAAGAATAAAGAAGTAGAAATTAAAACAAAAGGAGCCTTGAGTCTGTTTGTCCATCACAACAGCAAAAGGACATGGACAGGTACTGGGTTTGGTGAGAGAAGCAGAACCTTTATAAGAGCTGGAAGGAATTTATCACAGGGATTGAATTTGATGTGATGACACAAGCTGATTAAAGAGCCTAACTGAGTTGCCTTTGAATCCGTTGCTGGGTCAGCCTGCAGTCGACAGGGCTGGCAGTCAGAAGGCAGATGGATGTACCATAAGGAAAAGCTGCAATCCCATGAGGATAAGCAGGAACCTTTGGCTCTCTCCAGAGAACCGGAACTTTCATAGATCTCGTACTGCCTCCAAACCTCCAACTCTGATGATGGGTAAACTGGAAGAAATGATGGTCTACTTATTCCCTCGCAGACCTAGAAGTACCCCTGACCCAGGAATCCGAGAAGCAGGACCTGGTGGGACTGAGGGTCAGGCTGCTATCCACCTCCCACGAGGGGAACCAGCAGAGCCCAGGCGACATACGTGAGCTGCAACAGTGTCTAACCAGAGCGGGGTGATGCTTAACTCCTTCCCCTACCACCACCCAAAAGGCTGCACATTTCTCTCGTGGGCAGCCCTAACTCACATCCTGCGAGAAAAGGGATTCTGGGACGTATTAATTCCAGCTCCGCTGACACCATACAAAGCCACCACAGATAACAGTAACAGATAATAAAGATAACCAGCTGGCACTGAGTGCTCCCTGTACATCAGGGACAGGGCTAATTCTTGACAGCAATTCTTTGAAGAAGTTACATAATTATACTTGCACTTTTCAGATTGGAAAAATGAGACAGGGAGAGATTGAACAACTTCTGAACCGAGACAGCCTAATTTCAGAGCTGTACTTTCAACCACTACTCCATTATTATTATCCAGATTTGATGAGGACAAAAGATTTTCATATTCTAGTAGGAGGCTATGAGTCATGTTCGCATTTAAATTTGCCAGAAGCGCTATTCATTTTGAGCAAGGCCGCAAGGTGAAAAGTAGACCTGGGGATGATCTTAGGTTTTCTAAATATCAACAACAAACACACACACTTTATGTAATTTATAAAGATCAAAGTAAAAAAAAATTCTTTTGTAACTAGAGTGAACAAATGTATTTCCTACAACAAATTTACATTTTAAAGGTTAAAAAGAGGACTACAATATTTTACATACTTGGGATATGTATAGTTTGGGATTGCAAGGCTATATTCCTAGATGGTTACAAAAAACTTGGCGCTTAAAGACTGAATATCCCAGGGTACGATATCCAGAGTAAATCTGCTTGTAATCACAGCAAGAGAGAGAGATGGGTCCTGCATCTATTTAAAATTAATAGTCTTTCTCCTACCTGTCCAGTCCTGGAAAAACATTCTTATTTCACTGGGTTCCTGTGCCCTTGGAGGCCTTTGGAAAATTGTATGGAAGTGTTTTTCTTTGTCACAAGGTAACCACAGAGTACTTACTAGGCAGGGCCAGGAAAATAAATTCCTGGAGGGCACAGACTGGTCCCACAACGGGAAGTATCCTGCCCAAAATGTAAACAGAACCCCGATCAGAAACATCTAACCATCTCCTACTTGTCTGAGAAGGACAATTTCAACTCACTGGTTGAAGTCTTCAGTACTAAACCTGTTATAGTTTATAATTGTTAACCCTGTCTGTGAAAGTATTTCTATAATATACCACTACACAAACAAAATTTTATATGACCTCTCTGGAGAAAAATTTTTCTTACTTCCAAAATGAGCATGCATATCTTTTAATGTGTTAAACCTGAGAAAATTAAACAAATGTGTGTAAAAATGAGGCTGTAAAAATTATACATTGGGAATTTGAGAAAGTGAGCGGTTGAATACTTTTATATGTAGTAATAAAACGTTACTTAAATAAATTTTGGTATAGCCATGTGATGGAATACAAAATAGCCATTCGAAAGGGACAGATAATTCTATACACACTGACATGGTACAATAGCCAGGATATATTATGTTTGGAAAGTGGATGGCAAAAGCAGTATATACCTGTATATATTATTTTATAAGGATAATCATAAATACGTCAAGACTTCAAGAAAATTATACTCAAAACTAAAACTCTTTGTATAGACTATTTCCAAAATGTAAACACTGCATTATTAAATGTCGTGGTGTAAATGGTATTTACTTTGTACAAAATGTAACCAATTTTCATTTGTTTAGGTTGAATCCCATGGCATTTATAAAGTAAATATTAATATTCCCATGCATAGGATAAGCACTTAAAGTAAAATACATACAGTGATTTTCATTTCCCTGAAAATGAATATACCAGAGGCACCTGCTTTTCGTGATTGATTCCACAGCGGCACATACAAATGCTGACACTTGTGTTTCTTTTTCTGTCAGCGCCAGGCGGCACGGCACTCCACAGTGTAAACAAAGTCCAGCTTTCAGTCTCTTCACACTCTAATTGCCCAAAGTACTGGCCTTGTTTTCCAGTCTTGCCAATCACTTTTGCTTTTCTTGTATTCTCTTCTCTTCTCTCAAATATTAAATTTCATTAAATGTTAAGATGTCACCAATTGTAAGACAACACTATTTCAGGGAGCACTAAGAAAGAAATGAACCTCTCCTGATTAATTTGACCCAATAACTTACGACTGAGAGTTTATACTCGAAAGCTTCTTTTAGACTGAAATTTGTATCACGTGCATATATCATGATAGTAGAAGTGAGGTGAATGGGCAAAAGTATTTTTTCAATTATTTTCATAATTGGCCTGCCTTTTCTGACTCATGGTTTTTTATTTATATTTTGATACGTTTAGAGGTATAAGTAGTTTTTGGTTATATGAATAAAGAATGAAATTCTGGTTTTTAGCGTACTCATTGCCCAAATAATGTACATTGCAGCTGAAACTGCCTCACTTTTCGACTCAGCAAAAACTAGAAAAACTAGATGCCCTTGTTTTTCACCAACGCATCCTCTGTCCCACAAGGACCATGGGTGATGCCACACGGCAGAAAAGAGCATCTCAGGGATTGTCTTCCAAGCCACAAAGACATGCACTTTGCATGTTTTGATTATGGCTATTGTTCCGTTTTTTTTTTCTTATAGAAATATGCCAATAAAAGGATTTCACAATAAGCAGAATGCATATTTCTTCTTTAAATAGTCCTTACGTGGTTGGTGACTATATTGATGCACTGTAGCTGTCCTCTTGTGACAGCAGGCACCACTGTGCCTAGGCAGACAGGGACAACAGCATCACAAAAGCTGTCAGGTTCACCTCCATGGCCTGATGCCACCAATTGTAAGGCATATCTCTGTTAAATATTAAGATTAAACTGACATGTGAAATGTTTGATTGTAAGGCACAGCTCTATTAAATATTAAAATATCATTAATATGCTCCTTGGAATCAATGAAATACAACAGTATTACAATGCAAAGTATTACAATTTTATACATAGGACATAAGGGTACCTACGTCTCTCTTGTATGGCCCATAAAAATCACATTGCCAGTAAATAGTCAAGACAGAGTCAAACCTAGGTCTCATAAAATACTGTGTTTCAGATCCCACCTCTGGTACTTAACAGTTGTAACTTTGGGCTTAATGCCTTTTAATCTCAAGGACTCTTATTGATTAGATTTGTGCTAATTACTCCTCTCCACCACCCACCCCCACCCAGGCTTTACTCTCTGTTTCTCTCCTAAAATGTAATACCTCTTCAATAGACATCTTTACTTCATATTTACTACTTCAAATTTTCCCGCTGGTTGGAAAAAATGTACACAATCACATATAAATCAGAGCAGAAATTTTAGCTGGAAACAGCTCAAGAGCTTTAAATACACTGACTCTCAAGTTTTTATATATATTTGGGCTCCTTAAGAGGTTTCCTTGATGTTTCCTCATCCCTACCTATTTCCAAGGTGTCTGAAAGGCCAAATGCACATCCTACAAATAAATACAGCAGCCAACAGATATAGTCTTTATTTTAGTTTCTAGGCTTTATGCATTTTAAGAAATTTAGTCCTATAATTTTTTGTTAATTTAGACCATAGTATACAATTTCTCATTTCTTAAGTCATTCAAGACTACTGGAAACAGCAACTATTGCTATTTGGGGATAATTACTTTTACTCTAATTTTAACCAACAAAGTTAAATAGATAAATTATACATCATTTATGAACATTAGAAAAACAGAATTATAAATATCAGATTACGTCTATGATTGTCCACATAACCAAAACACAATGTCATATGTCATGGGTGTAATTTTAAATCATTTGACTTTCAATTTACTGGGCATTTTCTCTCAAGTTTGTGATATGCAAATAATAAAATTTATATTTATATATGTAAATATATATGTTAACATATATAAATCTATATATACATTTTTTAACCACTAATGATTGTTCTCTCTTCCCTTGAGTTGCTTAACAAGCTATAATAAAGCTTGTCACAACGGAACATCAGATTAATGAAAGGTTTCATTTATATTGAAAAAGAATATTACAAAGGAAAAAAATCAAGAAGATATTTATATCAAATCTGATTTGGCCAGATCTATCTTATGTATCAGAGAGATCTCATCTACCCTATCAGTGTGGCCCTGCTGAAATGGCCATTGCTAACCCCAGCTGTCAGCTACCTCCAGCTGTTCACAGGGCTCCCCATTCTTAAATTATTAATTGGCTACTTGCCAGTTCTCTCCAATCTGAATGTATAGTTTGATTCTTGGCATGTCTCATGGACGTTTTATCCTTCCTCTCTCCATGAAATGCTCATACGTTAAAAATTGCCTGCTGCTAAATCTCAGATCTCCGTCTTCGGTTTTGACAGAGCCGCAGAGCGTTATAATTGATCGATGGCGGCTCATCTTTACACACACCACACGTATTTGACACGCTTGCCTTGACATTTATGTTGTAACAGATGGGGCTTCCTGTTTAACAGGAAGACAGAAACCCCCCAAGTCACATTTTCAGCTGTTCTGCTTCCCTGGATAAAACAGAAAACGGGGAGATAAAGAAAAAGAACCTGCCTTAATCACTCAGCCAGCACACCAGGGACGTTTTGTGCCATCCACTGCATTTGTGTCCTTGACACACCGAAAGTACCTTCTTGTTACCTTCTGAGAATTTCTGCATTAACTGGGGGCTGTGTATAGAATAAAAGAACAGCTTTTTTGTCTAAAGCCTAGGACTGAAACTGAAATAATGTGATTTCATCAGTCTTAGTCTAATTTGGGGGGAAAGGCCTTTATTCCAGTATTAGATTATTGTCTTCGGTTTCCTTTTATTTTGTCTCTAAAGCATCAATATCTTTGGTTCCCTGGAAATTATACTTTTCGCTGGACATTTGTCACAAAACCTGGATCAACCCGGCCGACTGCATTTCCCTGCTCTCAAACTTGGATAATGAGGATTACTTAGTTAACGTCTTTTAAACTTGCAGTTTGATGGCAATACAGATTCAGATCTTCAGCCTCCATAGAACCTTCAAAACTGCACAGATATCTTTTTTTTTTTTTTAAGCCAGAGTCTCACTCTGTCACCCTTGGTAGACTCCTGTGGCATCACAGCTCACAGCAACCTCCAACTCTTGAGCTTAAGAGATTCTCTTGCCTCAGCCTCACAAGTAGCTGGGACTACAGGCGCCTGCCACAACGCCCAGTTATTTTTCTGTTGCAGCCACTGCTGTTTTTAGCTGGCCAGGGCTGGGTTCGAACCTGCCACCCTCGGTATGTGGGGCTGGTGCCCTACCCACTGAGCCACAGGCGCCACCCAAGACATCTTGAATACATAGTTCATTACATGTCTTTTTTTCTACATCATCGCTCAAGTCAGTATCCAGCCTCCACTACTCCACAGAAATTATTCCTACCAAGTTGGCCATGACTTCTAAAATATCCAATTCAATGAATAAATTTTTGTCCTTAATTTTTAATACTATGAAATCACTTTCTCATAAATTCCTTCTACCTCTCTAGTGACTCCTTTACAGTCTCCTTTGCAGACTTCTCTCCTTTGCCGACTTCTAAACATTCGCATCTTCTGGGTTCCCTTGTCAGAACTCTTTTTTCCTACTCTGTCCTCTGTGACCATCTTATCCCTGCATAAAGTTTAGCCCCCACTAAAACATTACCTGTATCTCTAGATCTCCATATTAACAATGTCATCCATACCTCCAGAATCCATTATTCTAGCCCACATCTTCTTTTGACTGCCCAATCCATGTTCTCAACAGTCTACAAACACCTGCAGTGACTATATCACTGGTTATCTCAAATTAGGCTCGTTCAGTCTGAACTTGTCATCCTCCCTTTTATCTGCTCTGTATCTGTCTTTCCTATTCCATCATTTATGCAGTTGCCCAGATAAGAAGTCTGGGCATTATCTTTGCCTTTTTTCTTGCCTTGACCCCCCATAATCTGACACCAAGTTTTAACTTTACTGTTAACTCTCCCTTAGTATCTCCCAAACCTGATCTCCAAGTTCCATTTGCATTGCCACTGTGTGAGTTCAGCCCGTGTCCACTCTTGGCTGAGTTGCTCACAGCACCCTTTCCTCTTCTTTGGTCCTTTACACTTTTGCCAGAGTGAACATTCCAGTATACAAATTGGGTCACATCGTTCACTGCTTGACATCTTTCCTGGCTACCCTGTAACCTCAGAAGAAAAAAATGCAGTATCACACAAGCTATCTTCCAGAAATGAAACCATCTTTCTGCAACCTTATTACTGTACACTCATATGCATCTTTTTCTCATGATTCTATTAGAGTTATATATTTAGAATAAATAAACATTTTGAAATAACTTTTAATGATAGAGTGACATAGTTTTACATATGTGTATACACTTCTACCCACACTGCCCATGGTCTGCGTTCTACCACACTGCCCGTGGTCTGTGTTCTACCCACACTGCCCATGGTCTGCGTTCTACCCACACTGCCTGTGGTCTGCCTTCTTCACCTGGGCAATTCTCATTTGTCTTTCATGACCTGGATTAAGTCACTCTGATCCTTGATGTTGAATAGACACTCACTTTGCTGCAATCCCAACACAGGTATAGTTACAATAAAAGTGTCACCGATATTACTGTAACAGTCTTTTCTCCTCACCCTCAATTCCTTAAGAGACAGAAATTTATTTATTTTATTTCTCCACAGCTCCCTCCACACACTTAGCACATAACAAGAACTCAGTAAGTCGTTGTTGAATACATGTTTGATTATAACAGTCAAATTATAAAACTTTAGTCTCTTTAGATACTCGGTGCCTATTTTTTACTAGAAAATATAGATTAAGGAAACTTGGCTTTTGTTGCCAATTCGAATGAATTGAGAAGTTGAATCATAACAACTCAAATACAAGAAAAATGTCAAAGTAAAAACAAAATAGAGAGGATATCCAATGATACAACAAACTATGTGAATTTTCTTTGAGAATATTTTTATCTGTTCTATTGAAAGGTACTTTTAAGTATATTTTATTGGCCTATGCCTGGAGGTGATATTTGATTTTATATTTGAATTTAAAATGTTAAGAATAGAAGATTTGGTAAGCTCAGACCCAAAACAGTGAAAAATACAACCTATTTATCCAGCAATCATTTTACAGCCTTCTAGATTTGCAAAGATCCACATCGATTTTCAAGGACTTATATGTAATAAAATTTGCCTCCAATAGCTTGATGGTCCAGCCAGAGGGAGAGCAGGAACCTCGATGTGTCTGAATTTTAGCCACATTTGCAATTCATGCTTGACTCTCCAATCATCAAAAAACTGAAAGGTCTGAAACTGTGACTTTCAGCGACCTTCATATGTCATCTCAGCTGAACTTAAAGTAACCACAGGAGAGGCCATGAAACTTTTAAATGAGAAATCTATTTTCAGGTTAAAAATAGAGTTCACTTTTTAGATTTTGTTTCGAGAATTGCAAAAATCTAACAGTAACTTGAGAATGTAATAAGTAGGAAACCTAGAAATTCGAATTGAAAATGCTGAACAATAGAAAAAGATCTTATCAAGGAATGGGAAGGATTTCATTGTTTCATTTCCTTTTAAATTACATTATGTATTGATTTTAATGTTTCAGATGAGATCTGAATAGCCAAAAATGCACAAAATTTATAATTATGAATACGTTTCTGTGATAAATAGCTATTAATATAAATGCTTTGAAATATAGAATAGCTTAAAGTTATTTGCATAGAGATAGCACTGGAGAGTAAATTATGCATTTCTTCCATATTAAATGTTATTGATAAAAATAAGTCTTATTTAAATCATTCTTTGTGTATTAGGAAATAAAAAGCAATGTATTAAACATTTTAATACATTAAAAGAAATTAAATATGCACTAAGTAATTATCAGAGAAGAATCCTGTGCCTAAAATATACATAACGAAAAGTTAGAAAAATGATTGAAGTCTCTTAAAGTAGGTAAACATATCTGAGAACTGACATGGTTGGTAGAAAATTAATTTACTAGACAAATAGGACTCCAGTTAAGTAGAAAATACAGCAAGCTTTGTTACTGTGAAATAAGGGATAGACTAAGAAAAATATGCTGCTAGCAGTCATAAAAATTTTTCTGTGGAGTAAATGAAATTACTTTTATTCCTTAAAAGTACATGCCTTTGATCATAGAAATTTAATCTAGGAGTTGCACCTCTTTAAATTTTCATTTATGCAACTAGGTTCAAAGAAGGATATTTACCATCTATAATATGGAAACTGAAATCAGCCTGAATTTCAACAAGAGGAGATTTATGAATATATATATACATATATATATATGTTATTCTATCATTAAAAGTTATTTCAAAATGTTTATTTACTCCAAAGACATTTCTCGAGTGTTAGCAAAGTACAGAGTACTTGGCTATAGTTCTTGATCTGAGGTCAACAGAGCAGATATTGCTTATTCACAAGGGAAGTAAAACATATTTTTGAGTGAAAATGTTGGTTAAAGCACAGTATGTATAGACGCACCCTCCACCCATTTATATCCTGATACAGATAGGTGGATAGGTGTTTATATACTTTCTATATGTATGCATGAATAATAAAAAAATCTGGAGAGAAATATACTAACTTGCTAATTAGAGCTTTCTCAGGAGGATTTTTATAACATATCTGTAATTTGTACTTTCCTACAGTAAACATGATTGATTGTTTATGAAAAAATAATCAACTTTAATAAAACTTACTATGTAAGAAATGGGCCAGAGTTAAATTGGATTAACTAAAAGGCAGAATCATGTGAAATAAAAGTGAATAATAGAGGTTAATAACATTCAACTAATGAACAGAAGCAATCTAAGCTCTGCTGTAGTACAGCCCCGCCATACTGCGCTGTATATTACAACCAACTCATAGTAGCGGCAGCGGGAAACTGAGCAGTACTGGCTCAGTGTCTGCCCCTATCCTGATGTCTAACAGCTGTCAAACGCTTTAATCCTCACACAACCTCCTGGGTAGGTGCTATAGCTGCCTCGTTTTACAGATCAAAGCACTGCCCACAGAGAGTCTAAATAATTCACCTGGGCTTCCAAAACTGGTGAATTAGCTAAAGGCAACATTTGAACCCAGACAGCCTGTTTCCAAAGACTGTACATCTGTTTCTCTGTAAACACATATTCAGTCAAGTTAGCAGAAAATAAAATCTTGTACCTAAAAATTATACAAGAATAGAGAGTTGGTAACTAGCAAGGATTTAAAAAGCTGCTATGTGGATATATAGGAAGTAAGCTAGGAAATTAAAATAAAACTAGGCTCAACAAGTTGAAAGCAACTTTTAGAATTTATGAAAGCATATGACTGAAGGCCACATAAAATATAATGTTGGTTTAAAATAAATAAAACCTGTCAAACCCAATGCAGAGATCTCTTCCTTAGAAATATTTGCATGCCACCAACCTATACTCTTGTGTATTTCCAGTATCAGAGGCAGCCCGATTTCACACACTCTTCCAATTCCAGCGGGGGAGTTCTCATCTTCAGAATTTTCTTAAGACGAGCAAAACTCTTCTTCTGCGTAATTTCCAGGCATTAAACTCAAATGTGTCCCAAATGGAAGAAAATGTACTTTCTTTCCTCTACAAAGGTGCACTCTAGTAAATACTTGAGAATAACTACCTTGGGCCTTTCCCTTTAGTTTTTTCTTCACACTATAGTTTTTTCTTTAAGCTTTCATAAATGTAACATTTGTTTAGGGAATATATTCTGTGTTCCAGGCGCTAAAGAAACAAAGACACATGAAAAAGTTATTTTTACTCAATAACTGGCTGTCTAGAATAGAAAAACATTGGACCAGAGAGTGCTTTAGAGACATTCTTCAGCACTAACCCAAAATTATATTGGTAAATTCCTTTCTAAAATCAGAATCTGTGCTCTCTAAGGCATCCTCCTAATCTGCCACCCTAATTAGTTACATTATCAAGAAAAGAGCAGTGATGCTAAATTTAATATATTGCCTTGCACACGAGTGATGCTTGTGCTGGAAATACATTGAAGCCTTTCTGGATCAAGTCTGCAGGAAGTAAGCTCTAGAGGTTGTCTCAGCTAATAGAATTCTATTACCTTTGCTTTTCTAGGTGGGTTCAGTCAGCGGGAGTCACCAGTAGGAGGCCAGAGAGCAGAGGAGCTGCAGATGCCAAGGTGTTTATCCCCTGAGTGCTGTCTGCTGGCCCGTGGTTTGGCAGCGACGTTCTTCCTTCCCTAAAGCCTCAGCCTGTGCTGGGACCCTGTGCCTGTGGGCTCAGTTCTTACTGGATTCTATCTAATGCACAGTCTTCCCTGTCCTTGTCCTTTCAAGGCTAATGACGGTGATCGCTTCCTGCTATTGCTACAAGGTGTCTCACCATTTCTGACTGGTTCCCCCAGCCCTGCCCACACTTTGCAAATAGTCCCCCCATTAAAGTCTTTCCAATGCCCATTGGAACATGCTGTTTCTCATTCTTGCCTGGACTCTGACAGACCCTCAGAAAAAGTTTGTTGAAAAAATGTAAACCATGTTTTTCTTAGACAGCTCATGCTTTCTGATCCCTGCCAAGCCTCTCAGTAGGTTTTGGATGGGCCAGGGCCGTCAGGAATGCCAGGAAAAGGAGGGCAGGTTAGTCTCTCACCCACTGCGTTTATTTTACCTGTCTTCCGCTAAGTAAGCTGTTTCCATCTGCTCCCACTCAATTCTCTCTTGACACAAAATCCAGCCTTGGGGATGCAATTTCAATGTGTTAAACACATTGTCTCTTCCAGAATTCTAGATCCATTTATTTTAAACAGCTTTAGAAATATTATCGTGTGCTTTACGGAGGTAACACATTAAAGACAATAAAATTCCTCAAGCCTCTGGGTGGATAATGGACTATCTCAGGCCACTTTGCCAGGTGTCTAAGGTCGGATATTTGCTTCCCACACGTAGCTTTCACATCAAGAGAACTTCCACGACGTCCCTGGCTTGTTCACATTCTCCATCCATAGCAACTGATCTCAGATACAAAGATTTTTGAGGAAAGAATATTTTTTTCTCAATTTGGTAAAATAATAAAAAGAAACCATAGGCCCTTCAGGATATTTCCTTTGGGAAATGTGTAGCAAAGCAGTATTTTCGGTGCAAAACCACGCTTTGCAGATAAAAAATATTTTCTTTTTCTCAGGGAAGAAGATTTCTTTTCATTTGCATTTGCTGTATCTTCTGCATTGACCTATAAAGTTTAAGTTTCTAGGGGAGAAACTTCGTACAGCCTAAAATATAGTAATGTCATTCGATTGTGGATATCCACATCTACTCCCCCTTTCCAAGCTATCCTGTGCTTCCTTTTTCCGACTTCAACACCAAGGTTGTTTTGTTTTCTATTTTTTTCCAAAAAAAATCCCTATAGGAATAGATAGTCTTTGACTGCCTCTCTTCTAATTATCATAAAATATAACAGATTCTTTGGGTGCGTGGCCTGGGAAACCTAATTTTTTAAAAGAAACTTTTGATAAATGGATTGGAGAAATAGTTTTATCCAGTAAAAAGCATTGTTATCTAGCATTCAGTGTGATGTCCCCATGGAGTAAGCTTTCATCAGAGACAGTCTTAGTGAGGACCAAAAATAGAGCCTTTTCCATTGGAAGCCCTCAAATTGGATTTAGCGCCTCAGAAATAGATAGAGACAGCTGCATTTGCCAGCACAATGGTATTCTAAATAATTTCCGAGGAAGCTTTCAGACCTAGTACTCTGTTATATAAGTTTTATTTAGACCTTGGGGGACATCTGAAAGAGCAGCCAGGGCTGAAAACAGGGAAGCAGTGGACTCACACTTCGGTCAGACTGCGTTCTATCCAGGGATCAGGTAAATTGCCAAAGAGACTTAACACAAATCAAGCAAAAAGCATAAGTGGTTTTACCAATGAGAATTTTTCTTCTGAAACTCCAGAAATGGATGTACTTCATTTTTCTTAAGTTTCAGAATTCAGTTAGTTTCAGAAATGCCTTAAGTTTGTGTTGTTAAGGAGAATAAAATGAATAGCATCTGTCATCACCTCCTCCCCAGAATTAATGCTTATAGGTCAGCTCTTGACAGGGGATTAAAAAGGTATGGGAGCCTGCAGGGGAAAGGATGAGGAGCTAAGAGGAAAAATCAGTCAACGTCAGTTTGCATCTGTGTTTAAATTACCATACAAGTTTATATGTGTGTGTTTAAATGCAAATATACGTATTATACCCTCCTCCATGGCTTCTGCTTCACATGGTTGCCATGTAAACTGTGAGATTTATAAGACTGAAACCCTTGAGACCCACGATGCTTATTGGGTTAAGACTGGGCTGAATTCATTCACAATGCAGCTGTCAATTGTCCTTGGAGTCACTGCCCTTGAAGTCACTGGTTACAGAAGCCTGCAAAGGCAAGTCCTGAAAACTGAATGGATAATTTCCCAGTGATTGTTGTGTAATAGTTAATAAGACTCTTTTTCTGTATTTGAATGAATCACAATAAGTCAAGGACAGAATGAGTTTTGCACAGTTATCAAAATGTGTATGTGTGCCCATATCTCTGTATATGAAAATACAAAAAAGGTCAAAAGTTTGAAATGAAGTGAAAATGTTGAAGTCGGACATTGCCAAGAGATTAAAATAAATTGTATAAGTTAACGAGGTTTGGAGCACTATTTTATTCATCAATTGAAATTTAAAATTATTTTTAATACTTTCTTTTTAAGATGGGGTCTGACTATGTTGCCCAGGGTGGTCTCGAGCTCACAGATTCAGCTTTCCAACACATGGGGATCATAAATTGAGCCACTTTGCCGAATCCTTTAATAAATTTCTAAACTAACTTACCAAGGGTTCTGAATAAGGTCCTTTTCCTCCTTTACCTTGTATAGCCAGATGCTGTCCATGTCCTACTATTTCTACAGACAGAACATTTCCCAAATCCACATACATTTTCTAGATCGTTCAAAGGATTCTTCCTGAATTGAAATTTTATTACGGAATCAAGGATTCTTAGAATTTCCGGAATGTGAAGCATAGAACAGCATGAACATAGAAATCAACCCAGGATGGACATTTCCTCTAATCTAGAGCATCCTTGACTGACAGCCATCCAGTCTCAGCAGGACCAATTCTAGTGTAAATAATAAGGGAACAAGATCTGTCCTTCTCTGTACTCCGTTGCTTACTAACCCGATGGTGATAGAATAATCCCTTGGTCATTTATTTGTCAAATACAAACATCACCCATGTACCTAGACCCCCCGCATGAAAACTCTTTGAACATCTAAAAATGATACAGATGTGCTGTCTGAGTTAACTTACTATTATTTCACCAGACAACCTACTCCACTTCTCTATTTATCTCTAGTTATGATGCCTCCCTGCCTTCCTAACCAAAAGCGTTTCCCTAAAGCTTCACTTTGAACAACACAAAAGAGTCTGCTGGGACTGACGCCCCTGACCACCATGAATAGTTAGACGGCCACATTAGTAAGATCGGGCATAGCTGTGGCATCAGCAAGGACTGATGTCTATTAGATGATAATGAGCTATTAACTTCAAAATGTTGATGAAATATTTCAGTGGTATCCCTTAGTTCTTGATTTCTTCCAGCCAACTGTTACATTTCCTAAGATTAAACACCCAAGCTGGAGATATGGTAGGCTAGAACTTCTGCTTGTAAAAAGGGTCCAGACTTGGGCAGCACCTGGGGCTCAAAGGAGTAGGGCACCAGCTCCATATACTGGAGGTGGTGGGTTCAAACCCGGCCCCAGCCCCCCCCCCAAAAGCGTCCAGACTGCCATACAGTGGTGATTACACCACTGAGGGATATTCGAGCTCCACAGTATTCCATTTCCCATAGCATTAAAACCACAAGCAGTAGATGCTTCTTTTTTTTTTTTTTTATTAAATCATAGCTGTGTACATTAATACAGTCATGGGGTATAGTGTGCCAGTTTTATAGACAATTTGAAATATTTTCACCAAACTGGTTAACATAGCCTTCATGGCATTTTCTTAGTTATTGTGTTAAGACATTTATATTCTACATTTAGAAAGGTTCACATGTACCCTTGTAAGATGGACCATAGGTGTGGTCCCACCAATTACCTTCCCTCCACCCATCCTCCCCACTTCCCTCTGCCCTCTCTCCCCCTTCCCCATATCTTGGGCTATAATTGGGTTGTAGTTTTCATATGAAAGCTATAAATTAGTTTCATAGTAGGGCTGAGTACATTTGATACTTTTTCTTCCATTCTTGAGATACTTTGCTAAGAAGAATATGTTCCAGCTCCATCCATGTAAACATGAAGGAGGTAAAGTCTCCATCTTTCTTTAAGGCTGCTTCTAATCTCATATACTTTATGTGTTGAAACAAGCCAGTTTAGTGGAGCTTTACTGGCAGATGTGTGGTGATTGTCTTATACCACACTTCAAATCCTTCCCTTCTGTTGCCTGAAGGTATCTGTCCCCTCCTCTGTGAGACCTTCCCCATGGACTCTCTCCCTAAAACCCCACATGACGGGTGACCCTTTGTCATTTCATTCCATTCTGTCTTATTCTGTGCTAAGCTGTTTTCTTCTCTGTCTCTTCTAAGGAATTATAAGCTCCTTGGTTGCTTGATAATATAATCGATGAATAAATGAGGTGAAGAACAAATGAATGATTTAACAAATGGTATTGAAAGAGTACTTCTGATTTTTTCTTTCTCTGCTATATTGTATATTTTAATACTTTCTGTGTACTCCAAATAGGATAATATTTCTGATCCTGAATGATTAATAAAGAAATCTAAATTTATTTATTAGTTCTCATTTAAGATAATGCTTTAGAACAAATTGAATGTCAGAAAAAGCCTAAGGTTAAATATTTATTATGTGAGGAAGCATTGGAGACACAGTTGACAAGTAGCCTTTGTTTCTGGAATTGGATTGTTATAAATATATCACAGTGCCGTGTCTATTTAACAGGGTTAGAGAGAATTAATGGAACAAACATAATGAATACCCTCTAATTATCTCATTTTAATTATATATTTATAAAAAATGTATGATATTTATAAGCAAATAATGCAGAAAAATTATATTTTATATATAATGTTCATAGCAAAGTAAACGTGGATAATAGAAGGACAACTCATGTTATTTTAAAAACACAAAACATAAAAATATTGCAATTATGACAATCCCTTCAGACTAATCTTCTAGTCCCTGGGGAAACTTGGCTCATTCTTCTCTGTTTTTAAGAGACCTTGGGTAGGAAACTGTAGGTTTATAAAAAAGAATGACGGTAGTTGTGACAGCAAATGGATGACAATTAGTCACATTTAAATAAGCTGATACTTATGAATTATTTTCCACAGGATTATTTTATACTCTTTGTCATCAATTTGAAGACCTTCTTGAACTAAAACCTGGGCTGATTTTTTCCAGACATGTCTTCCCTCGGTATGATGCAGGTGCTCACCCCCACGCAGTGCACGTACAAAGATAAACACGGTGTGGCTCCTTGCCTTAAAGAACAAGTCAGCAATGCTGGTCATGCATGCAGGGACACAGTGTTATGACACTCTGTGGTCCAAGAAAGAGAGCACTCACAACAGCCTTCCTGAAGCAAATATACATATGCATTGAACTTTAGGATTTTGAGCAAGTTAGAAAAAGACATGAATTCTAAAGTCATCCCTAGAGAAATCCTTTGCAAGGTTCCAACCCTTTCTGTGTACTATGAATAGTCAGTAGTTGACCTATTGTGGATAAAATTCTGTAAATAAATTCAACCATGACCTTCATTTTCTCTGTGCTCTGGTAGTAGTCACAAAGCTTTGACAGGCATGGAGAGCCCCTGGTTCCATTATAGCAGCAATGCTGGCTTCTTAGAAACGCCATGGACCACTGAGAAAAGGGATTTTAGAATACTTTACTGCTTCTTTTAAAGCCATAGCAACCAGGAAACAATAGGAGAAATAGAATGTTTTGAATTCTTGATATTTAAAAAGAATGTCTGGCTGATGGATTTGTACATGAAGAGCCCTTAAAAAAGCCATTATGTTAAAAGGTACAACATTATATTTAAGATTATACTTAAGAAGGAAAGCTGAAGTGGCTAAAGGCCCTTTTGTCAGACTTTCACTGAACAATTTCGAGTTAAATACAATTTCTTACATGCTTCTTATTTTGAAAGTATTTCTATTACTTTGTGAAAAACCATCAGCCACTGAGACATTGGAAATGTCAAGGGTTTTTCTATATTTTACTCCATAACTCGATATGAGCCACAAATAAGACAAATCGCTAATGATGCTTTTTACTTTGCTAGAAAATATATCTGGACCTTTCAGCCCTTGATTTTTACAGACCATTTCCTGACAACAGCTCCATGAGTCAATAAAGACGTTTCTGAGGATTCACTATTCCATTTCAAAGCATAAGAATTAAACTTTCATAATCGAAACTAAAAAATAAAACAAATTCCTTTTGTGCAACTTTTCTCTAAGATATAATATCCTCCTAATTAATTAGTTCAGTGACCCTTCCTGTCAGATTTATTCACATCTGAAGGAGGATCAGAGCAAATTCTTAAACAGAATAAAAACACAAGGGAGATTCATTTATCTTTTTAAAAAGAAAAGAAAAAATGTATTTGCTTTTATAAGTTTTCTTATCACAAGCTAAAATATATGCATACCATTTAGCTTCATAATGGAATTATATATTGGTCAAAGAACTATGTATGAAGACTTTATTGTTATTAATGATTTTGACGTCACAAAGATGAATGGGTTGCCATGGGCAAATCAATTGCTAATTTAACTTCAGAAAATGATTCAATCGAAAGATGATTTCCATCTAAACAAAATCTGTACATGCCAGTGAATCATGAATCATAACTTTTAAGTCAAAGATTATTGTTTTACTTCCCCCACATACACCCTTAACAACAAGATCAACTCTTGAAAACAAATGAGTGGAAATTCTGTCTCTATAGTTACTATTGCCAGACACTTAAGAAGCTTAGATTTCAACATTATCATGTTCACAGCAACTTTCTACATCTTTTTCTGTTTTCTTTCTTTTTTTTTTTTTTGAGACAGAGTCTCCTTTTGTCACCCTAGATAGAGTGCCATGGTCTCATAGCTCACAGCAACCTTAAACTCTTGGGCTCAAGTAATCCTCTTGCCACAGACTCCCAAGAAACTGGGACTACAGGTGTGTATCACCACTCCTGGCTAATTTTTCTATTTTTAGTAAAGATGGCATCTCATTCTTGCTCGGGCTGGTCTCAAACACCTGAGCTCAAGGCATCCATCTGCCTCAGCCACCCAGAGTGTCAGGATTATAGGCGTGAGCCACTGCACCCAGCCAACTTTCTAAATCTAAGTAAAAGAATCATTCTTAAGTCTGGACTTTTGCATTCACTGATTTCTTTGGAAGCACTAGCCATTATAAATGCTGAGTTTTCATTGAATGGGTTAGTAAAAACCCCAAAGGTTTTGCTTGTTTTTTTTCCCCTTATTATTATACAAGAAACAGTTTGTTTGCTCTGTCCTTTCAATTGCTATGCTTAAACATGACCAATATTATCCAAGTCATGAAAGAACAATAGAAATTAGAATTTAAAAAATTATGAGACAATGCAGCATCCATAGCTCAATGGGCAGGGCACCAGCCACATACACCGAGATTAGTGGGTTCAAACCCGGCCTGGGCCAGCTAAAACAACAACAACTGCAATAACAACAACAACAACAAAGCCAGACGTTGTAGCAAGTGCCTGTAGTCCCAGCTTCTGGGGAGGCTGAAGCGAGAGAATCATGTAAGCTCAAGAGTTTGGGGTTGCTGTGAACTGCAAAGCCACAGTACTATACTGAGGGTGACAGCTTGAGACTCTGTCAAGAAAAAGAAAATGATGAGACAAGATGATGGTAAGAGAAAAGGAAGATATTAAAAGAAGACAACAGACTCTGGGAAAAATCAGAGAAAAAGTAATTTCAGAAAGAAAGACTAAATTCGAATGAACACAGAGAGAATAAATACAGAAAATAAAGACATCAGAGAGTTATTTAAGGAAAATAGAAAAGAAAAAAATAAGAAAGCGGGTACAAGACATATAGACCTATGGGATAAAGTGAGAACTCTAATGTCAGCATAACCATCTCCTTGGAGGAAAGAACGTTGAAAGAATAAGGCAGGAATAATATTTGAAGATACAATGGCTGAGAATTTTCTTAAACTGATAAACAACAACAAACCCCACACGTAATAAGTACTGGGAAATTAAAGTAAGGCAAATAGAAAGAAAACCATTTCTAGGCACATCGTGGTAAACATGCTAAAAGCTCCCAAAGATGAACGGAAAATTTTAGAGTATGAGTAGGAAAAACATGCTCATTGCCTTGAAAGAGGAAACAAGAAGATTGGCAGATGAGTTTTCACAGAAAACTATTAGGGCCAGGAGACAATGGCATGCATGCTATTTAAATTGCTGAAAGAAAAAATAACTCAACCTGAGGATTTTACACAGTTAAAAAAAAATGAGGGTGAAAAAGAGATATTTTCAGATGCACCAAGTCTGAAAGAGATAGCCATCAACAGACCAGTGCTAGATAAGTACTAAAGGGAATTCTTTGTTCAGAAACAGCTTGATCCCAGATGGAAGTAAAGGAATTAAGGAGAAAGTACAGAGCAGAACAAAGGGCAAGTAAGTATATGGGTAAATTCCAATGAATAATAATACAATTGTGTTAGCTATAAAATCTACGCAGGATTGAAATGCATGCCCCACTATCACACCAAGGGAGGGAGTAAGATAAGTGGATTTAATGAGTTTTAAGTTTTTAGTCTGAACAGAGAAAGCAGAAGTGATAAATTATATTAGGCTGAAATAAGTGAAGGATGCCTAGTGTAAGGTTTAGGCTAACAGCACAAGAAAAAGGAAAGGAAGGTATTACTAACAAGTTAACAGAGGGAGCAGCGAAATAGCCAAACCTACCTGAATAGTAAAAAAAAATCTCAGTTCAAGGCAGGAGTCATAATGATACCTAATAAAACACCTAGATCAATTAGGAAGCAAATAATATCACAGTTATAAACCCACTAAGTATAAATTACTTGCTTCCTTGCCTTACTAAATTCTAACAGAAGTTAGTAGTTTTTCCACTTTCTGGATAATAAAGAGCTCACAGGATACTTTAACTCCATTGACATGCATCTCCTTGCTTTGGTGTTATTCTTCTGTATGCCATTTCTGTGTGTGTGTGTGTGTGTGTGTGTGTGTGTGTGAGTGTGCATGTCAAATAGCTAATATGCATCTTTTCAATGTTTATTTAATTTCAAAAGTTTTACAGGGTACAACTATTTTTGCTTACATGGATAGCTTTTATGATGCTCAGTCACGGCTACAAGTAGGCCTGTCACTGAGATAGTGTTTATGGTACCCATTAGTTAGCCTGACTCCTACCTTCTCCTTCCCCTCCCTCCTGTTGACTTCAGTTAAGTTTTACTTCCCTCTGTGCACATTAGTGCTAAGAGGTCAGTTCCCATTTAATAGTGAGTACATGCAGGGTTAGTTTTTCCATTCTTTAGATACATCACTGAGGATAATGGTCTCCAGTTCCATCCAAACTGTTGCAAAAGGAATCTAGTCACCCTTCTTCACGTCTAAGTAGTTCTCCCTGATGTACACATATCACATTGTGTTAATCCACTCATGAACCAATGGGTGCTTGGGTTTTCTTTTATGTTATTTTGTTTTGTTTTGTTTTGTTTTGGCATTTGGGTTGATTGCAAATCTTTGCAATGGACTTCTTTGTCTTTGCTTAAAAAAAGTGGGATTGCTGGATTAAATGGTAAATTTTAAAAAATAAATGAGAGATTCTAGAAAACATCCTAAATTAACACAATATTAAAAGTAAAAAATTTTAATTTATTATGTTTATTTCCTAAATAAAATTGGTATATAGACTAATTGGTTAGGTATAAAATAGACATTTCTAAGAAAGATTCAATTTTTCCAAAAGTTCAAAGAAAAGAACGCTCTTCTCTTCTCCCCCCACCCCCATTCTCCTCTTCACATCTCCTCTTTTCTCTCCCCTTTTCTTTCCTCCTTGGTGCTGCTCTGCAGCCTCCCTTCCCCACCAATAAAGACCTTTCGTACAAGCAAAAAAAAAAGAAAAAAAAGAAAAGAACTATGACAACTATAGCATAACTTCAATGCCAAAATGTTTGCAAGTATCACGGGAAAGTATTAAATCTGATGGGCATTTATAAGTGTAATGATAAATTTTAATACGAAATTGCAATGTGGCATTGTGATTTATAAGGAAGCTAGAATACTGAAACGGAAACAGCATTCTTAGTACACGTGCTTAGTTTATCAAAGTTTGAGGCTATAAAATGGGAAACAATGCTAACTTTGGGGGTTCTTTGTATTATTAAATTTAAAACCTACAAAATTTGGTACATAGATGTTAATATTTCCTCTCTCTAATCTTGGGACGATTGGTTAGGAAAGATGACAATTGGAAGAGGAATTGAAAGAAATAAAACCTTTGGCAATATTAGCTAAAATTATAATCGAAATGTAGTTAACCAAGTACAATGCTTCTCTTAGGAAATGAAAAATAGTTCTACTTAGATAAGACAGAACAGTCATTTCCTTAATGCAGGCCAGTTTTATTTAATGATTAAATCTTATTTTGTATCATAGCATGCATTTTTTGGCATTTTATTCAAGAACTCAACTACATAACAGCCTCATGCATTCAGGAAAAAGCAAAACAAAACTTTCTAAATTTATTCTACTATTCAGTTTACCAAAGCTTACTGAGGGAGGGCAGGAACTTGATTATGTGCTCAGAGTTGGGGACACAACCTGAAAGAGAACTGATTATGCCTAGGATCCAATAATTGAAAAGGTAGAGACACCATCTGATATTATTCAAGGAATCGGGTATGTTTTAATGTGCAGCTTCATCTAACTCAAGCAAGAATCTTACAAAAAATATCTTCAAGCTTCCTCATTTAACAATATCAGACTTGCTATCTTTTCAACATATTATTTCCTCTACGGAGGTTATCTGTACAACACATTTCAGCATTTACAGAGTGGTATGATTGCCTAACTTTCTGAACCTCAGTTTCAGCACCTATGAAAGAGGATGCGAACAGGATAGAACTGGTGGTGTTGGGAAGATTAAATGAGATTCTTCATGTCAGGGTATCCTTGGTTTGGACTTTGGCAGAAAAACATTTTCTAGTTTCACTGTTATCACCTAGAAAGGGTTTATATACCCACAGTTAAGCGAATCACCAACACGAGGAGGAATACAATTATGCAGATTGTTACTTTGGGACGTGGAAAGAAAGGTAGAAACACAAAGGAGACGGGGCTTTCCCAGCAAAGACAAAAGGAGGAATGACTGTGCGTAGGTCGCCATTTGGGTGCCAGAGTGGTGATGCCCTCCATGAAAGGGACACCTAGCAGTGAGGGGTGGGGAATCAAGCCTAAAAAGGAGCCTCGACAAAGGCTGTCCCAGAACACACATCTGCTTAAGTTGGGGAATAGATCAGTAGACATAATTACAACATCAGGAGGCATGGAGCAATGAAATTTGGCCACCAGAACACAAGTCTTAGGACAATTGGGGAAAACAAACACAGTTCTGTTCTTCTAGATGGGGTTTGGATTGTAAATTCATACGCAAAATTAAACTGACACGACTGGAATTATGGTATGTAAAAGAAATTTTGCACAGAGAAAGGTGCAAGTCTCTTTTGGATAATACCCTGGAAGGAATAAGTTAACCACTGGACTATAGAGTTTCTTCCGTAGTCATAGGGATGCTTGAGGAAAGCTTAGCTCTTGGGCAAAATTCTTCCCATATCAACTAAAAGAGCATGAGATTGGAAGTAAATGTCCTTGAGCATACTGTCTCTGCTTGTCAGACTTATTCATTGAATAATCTTGTAAATCATAGACCACAGCTAAACTAAAGAATGGGAACTAAGTCCACATCTTTTCAGGTGCTAAGGGACTAGCAAACTGTTTAAGTTGAAAAGCTTAGCCAGACCTGGTAGGCTCACACCTGTAGTCTTAGCCCTCTGGAAGGCCAAAGAGCCTCAAAGATTGAGCTCAAAGATGGAGCCTCAAAGATTGAGGCTCAAAGATTGCTTGAGCTCAGGAGTTCGAGACCAGCCTGAACAAGAGTGAGCCCCTGTCTCTATTAAAAATAGAAAAATTAGCTGGGGGTGGTATTGCACACCTATAGTCTCAGCTACTCAGGAGGCTGAGGCAAGAGGATTGCTTGAGGCCAGGGGTTTGAGGTTGCTGTGAGCTATGACACCATAGTACCCTGCCCTGGGGCAATAAAGTGAGACTCTGTCTCAAAAAAAGTAAAAATAAAAAATTTAAAAAACAAAAATAGGTCAAAAAGCTCCAATCCCCTGAGGCTGTCCTATATGGACATGATCCAAATGCCTGTGACAGAAACGCATCCCGTGTGGTAACTGGAATAGTGGGGCACCCCCAGGAGTCGATCCCTCTTTGATATGGTTGAGTTTGAGTCTGTGCTTCTTGCACTCTGATCTTTCTAAAGTCCATATCTGTGTGATGGATGAGCCGTTTTCCTTTCTGAGTTTGAATGATATAAAACTGAAACCTACACTGGTGGTTTTACAGACAGATGATATGTTCGTGAATGCAGTGGCTCACATGATGCTGAGACTACTGCTAAACAGACATTCTCGACTCTGAACTGGTAGCAACACAGGCTTCATGGTCTTGGATGTGAATAAGCCACGAGATGGGTGGACACGTCTGAGTGTCCCAGAGTTAAGGGCTAAAGAGTGGGTTGCCAATGTGGAAGCTTTAATTCTATTCAGATATTCAATACCTTTATGAACTAACATTACAGTTCAAAGAAACATGTCCTTCTGAGAAGCAGAGTTGGTATATGAAATTGATTGTGACTTCTAGAGCAGGTACAGAAAAGGGCCTTTCACCTAGAAGTTGCACACTTAGATCATTGCTTACTTCAAAACTTTCAAATTTCCCTCAAGGCATTAGTGATAATCCTTAAGTTAACTAGAAGAGTTTAAATATGCTGTTTAAGGTCATTAGAAAATTAAAAATAGATTTACCATATTATCCACTAATTTTACTTTTGCAAATATAATATCTAAAAAAATGAAAACGTGAGATGCTTTTACACCCGTGTTCATAGCAGCATTTTTCACTACCATCAAAAGGTAGGAGCAACACCCCCAGCTCTATCAACAGATGAATGGGGAAACAAATGTCGTGTACGCTGTCAAACTAAGGAACAGAGAGAGTCTTTCTAAAAGAGAAGAATACTTACTCGGGGCGGGGGGAGGGCACTGCAATTGGAACGTGTGTGCCATAGTAAACTATGTATATATACAAGTAAGCTGAGGCATAGGACATTTTTAAAAGGAAAGAAGATCATACAATTCTTCTGAGATAATTATCCTTGGCTCCAAAAATCAAGAACAAGGATGGCGTCGGTTCGAGGTTGGACATGCAGTTGCTAGGCAAATATTCTCACACAAGTAATTTTTTGGAAGGTCGCAGTGGCCTTGGCACAAGTTTGTGGTTCTCACAGTCCTCCGTGATAGGACTTGTTGTCAGGCTACCTGCATGAGACACTCATCAGCTTCATTCACCAGGGTCTTAACACAGGGACTCCATTGTAACTCAGGCAACCTTCACAAAGCCTTCAATGCAATATTTTTCAAACTTAAAGAAGAAAATTCTGACACATTCTATAGCACAGATGGACTTTGAAGACATTATGTTAAATGAAATAAACATCACAAAGGACAAACACTGTAGAAATACCTATCTATTTATATCACTCCCCCCCGCCCCCCCGGACTAGAATGCATATCATCAAAAAAGCAAAAAATAACAAATATGGGCATGGATGTGGAGAAAGGGGAAACTTTCTACACTATTGGTGGAAATGTGTATTGGCATACACATTATGGAAAATGGTATGAAGTTTCCATAAAATTAAAAAATAGAAATACTACGTACCATCCAGCAATTCCATTACTGAGCATATATAGCCAAAGAAAATGAGGTCAGTGTACTGAAGAGCTTCCTGCACTCCTGTGTTACTGTAACAGCTATTCACAATAGCCAAGATGGAGAATCAGCCCACGTGGCCATCAGTAAACAAATGGATAAAGAAAATGTGGTATGTATACATAACAGGGTACTATTAAAAAAAATGAAACCTTCATTTAAAGTGATATGGATGAACCTGGAGGACATTAGGTCAGGTGAAATATGCCAGGCACAGAAAGACACGTACAGCATGATCTCATCCCAAAGTCAGTGTCCATCGTGGTCCAGGCACTCTCCCTATAAACATATCTGGTGTTCATTCGCCATTTATCACTTACTTGTGACATCTAAGCAAGTCGATCTCATAGGAGTAGAGTAGACTAGTGATTACCAGAAACTGAGGAGAGATGGTCAGTGGGTACAGAGTTAAAGTTAAACAGGAGGAATAACTACTGGTGTCCTAATCTATTATTGTACCGCAGTAGAGTGGCTATAGTGAATATCGTATTGCGTATTTCAATAGAACTAGAAGAGAGGATCTGGGGTATTCTCACCACAAAGAAATGATGAGTGTATGAGGTGATGGGCATGTTAAATGCCCGGATTGGATTACTACACAATGTGTACATGTGTTGAAACATTACATTACACCCTGTAAATACAATATATACAATGATTATGTGTTAATTTAAAAAAATTTTTAAATAATTTCTAAAAGGTTAGGCATTTTAATAAAGAGAAAAGAAATGAGAAGGGAGAAGGTTGGTGGAAGGGAAGGACAAGGGAAAGAAAGAAAAGGAAGAGGGGGAGAGAGACAGAAGGAAAGAAGAGAGAAGAGAAGAAAAGGGTTTTGGGGGAGGAAACTGGTGGATAAAGAAGGAAGAGGCGTGGCCAACTGCTCAGTTCTGTAGTTCCAATCCCAAAGTCAGGGTCTATCATGTCCAGGCCTCTCCATATAAACATATCTGGTGTTCATTGGCATTTTTCACAACCCCTGGTCCAATAGTCAGCTATCAAGAGCCTTTTAACAAGGCTCCTATTTAGGGCAAGGGAGGAGGGTTGTTTCGGGGATTCTTCCAGGAGAACAGGCAGCAGCCTCTCTAGCCAGACACGGGGCTAAGTGTATTTGTGATGGTCCCCACTACAGCTCCCATAGAACAGAAATGAGCCCACATCTCACAGATTCATTGTCAGCACCACCACACTTAGGAGCTTACCTCTCTTGTTTTGTTTTGTTTTTTCATTTTTACTCATTCTCCATCTACTGCAAAACATGGTTTTTATTGTCAATAAAAAACATGACATCTGAGGAAACACCCCATCTTTAGAATGTGTTGTTAAACTCAAGTTTCCACAGTAGGATACACTACTAGGCTATGAAAGAAAATAGTAGCATTAGATATTTACTTTATATCTAGAGACAAAAGAGAAAGCTGGCTTTCTTAACAGTCCACAGGACTGGCCCAGGGTTCTCAGTTGGCCCGCAGGTGGTTCTGAGTCCCCTCCATGCACTAATTATTGCAGAATTCTTCAATGCCAAGGGGTTGCAGCAGCGCCTTCCTTCTCGTGTGGATGCAGCTGACAGTAACTTACATGCACCCATTGAGTGTCTGTGCGTCTGGATTATACTAAACTACCCTCGCAAAATGAAAACTGGCATAAAAAGAAACTGCAGATTGTGATGACATAACGAAAGCACAAGAGAAAAAGAAAATTGCAGGGCTGACGTTTCTTCCTCTCCCAAGCTGAGGTCTTACGTCACCCCTTCTTTCCTTCCTTGAGATGGATGTTCCACTTCCAAAAAAGGAAAGGACAAAAGGCCTTTGAGTCAATTCCTCTCTAGGACGTTGCCAGATACCTCACCCAGTAACTTTTGCCCATGTCCCACTGGCCATAAAGTGTCATATGCCTGCTTCTAGCAGCAAGAGGGGCCAAGAAATGTGACTTAGCTGGGTACACTGTTTCTCCAAAACAAAATCGAACGGTGTCTGCCCCACGTCCATATGCAAATTATGGAACTCCTTCAGAAAGACCAGGTCAAAAATCATCATTTAAAGACAACCCACAGGTAGAGTAGCAACTGATTTCCTATTTATTAAAGTTATTGATGGTCTAGAGACTAGAAACTAATGCTTTATTATCTAAGGTGGCAAGATGACTACTGTGTAGAATGGCCTAAAGCACTGCCTCTTAAAGTCTGGGCCACAGTTACCTCATCTGTGATGCTATTTCTGGAACGTACAGATTATTTGACTCAACCAGAGACCCTCTGAGTCAGAAGCTCTAAGATGGCAGTCATGGGTTTTTAATCTCCATCAGTGGTTCTTACATACACTGAAGTTGGAGAACTATCACTCTAATCCCAGATGCCTATAAAGGTCAGTAAAGAACAAAAAGGAGTACACATAGTGAGAATATGGAACACAGTAGGGAATGGGGGAACTCTGGACCATACGGCTCAACCAAGAGGCCGACACTGTCTACTCTCTGCTTATGGTCACCATGTGGCAATGTGGACCACGCATTTTCAATTCTTTTATTTTTTTTCCAAGGGAAAATGAACATCCATATTTATAAGTAAAATTTTCCAATTTTCAAATGTTGGAGACTAGTTTTAAAATATTTAAAATATTTTTCAACAAATGTTGCTGAAACAATTGGACATCTACATGTCAAAAAAAATGGATCTAGACACAGATTTTACATTTCTCACACAAAGTAACTCAAAATGAGCCATAGATTTGAATGTAAAATGCAAAGCTATGAAATTTCTAGAAGATGCATAAAAAAAAATTTTATTAAGGTTTCTATAAATATGTAATACTTTGAAGCTATAGCAAAGCATGCTATTTTTAAATTTAATTTCTCAAATTCTGTTGCTAGTCTGTGGAAACACTAACGTCTTTACTATTCATGTGAATAGAATAGTCTTTTTCAGATTTATCGTGAGTAAAATAATTTTTTTCTTTTTTCACAAAATTTTATTTTATGTATTTATTTTTATTGTTTGGGATTCATTGAGGGTACCAAGAGTTAGGTTACACTGATTGCAGTTGTTAGGTAAAGTCCCTCTTGTAATTGTGTCCCACTCCCTAGAGGCACGTTATATACCGTGACTCCCATCCCCCATCTCCTCCGCTCTCCCCAATTCTATGGTTCTTATTCCCCTACCACACCAGGCCTTAAATCTTGTATTTATTCTTACAACTTTCCTAAAATCTCTAATTAGCATCCCCATAGCCTCTCTCTCCCTAACTTCTCAAGATTTTTTTTATCCAATCTGATACTGTTGACTTTGTGTTTCACTATCTCACAAGGGGAACACTTCCTAAGACTCACCATTTGATGTTGCCATTTTAACTAGTCCATCTTATTTTACTAATGTGACTTATCTCTGACCCAAACAGCTAGAGGGAGGAAAGAGCTGTTTTAAGTTTGATTTTTATTCCCGTTTGATATTTTAAGTGGTGATATGACAGAAAAGCTAACAGAAGTGCACATGAATAAGCTGTACAGTAGTTTAACTAGTTACACTTATGGAAGAGGAAATTAGTGTTGATTTTTTATTTATTGCTAAGTATACAAACAAAAATGCCAGAGCTAAAAGTTTTGTATCCCATTTCTAGTTGGATGGACCTCCCCCATGCCATCTCCTCTCTGCCCTCCCACTAACAGAATGTTCATGTACATTTCAGGACTTACTGAGTAACATGTAACAATGTATCTGTATCTTAATTTCCTCATCAGTAAAAGTGAAATAATACTAATACCTACCTTATCATGTATTATAACAAAATACTGTATCTAAAACATTTGCCATAGAATTTAACACATAGAATCAATAACTACTAGCTATAGTAATTGTTAATATATAATAATTATGGCTGGAACTTTGATACATTTATTTGGCATCAAATTCCAGTGCCAATAACCAGGTCTATAAAAGTTCTTTTTCTAATTTCTAATTAAACCTACATTTTTTTCCTACAATTTAAATTCATCAGAATAGTCTTCAAAATCAACATTTAGACCAATTTTTAACAATCATTGCTCCCTTGTTTATTAAGGTCTTTGCTGCAGAAGTTACCCAATTACCCAGGCTTAGCCCTAGCCCACAATTTGCATTTTGGTTTTATACAGCACTATTATATTATACAGCACACTTACAACCACTTGCCTGCTACTCATCCCTGGTAAACGGACAAATGCCATTAGGACAACAAATATTTCTTCTCTTATACTTATTTTGCATCTAATGCAATGATTCCAGCTCCTGAGTAAATGTAGGATGCAAATTCTACACTGAACATTCTTTATCACAGCCATTTCTTTTCTCGCTTTTTTGCCACTTTCCCTTACAATGTGGACAGCTGGTCAATATCTAACAGAATTCTGGAATATTTTCCTGTGTTAAGAGAACCTTCAGAGCACCCTGAGCACAGCCAGGGGCAATCACTAAGGAGACTGTCTGAGAAGGAATGATATCTGCCTCTATTCCTGAACAGGAGACCCACCACCAGTGAAAATGACCTGTCAACTCCAAATAGCTCCGTCCATGACATTCAAGCACATGGCCCCACTCCACAGCAGATGCTATTTCAAAATGAAGAACATGAGAAAAGGCCATCAGTGCAGAGGCACTGACCCTGGGCAATACCAAGGACGTCTCCAGGACTTAGTTCTTGGGTAGTGAAGTGAGACAGCGATTCCCCAGGTTTCACTTGTTGCCTCAGCAGGCACTAAAACTCACAAAGCTCTCTAGAGGTAACCCTGCAATGAAAATTGGGAGAAAAATTGGGGAGTCCTTCTGTCTGGGGTCCTTTACAAAGAAGAGGCCTACCCCAAAATATGACAGCAACAACCTCTAAAAATCCAGGTGTGTTATTTCCAGTATTTTCCTTTTGCTCTTATACTCCCTGACTCTCTGATCCTTTTTCATTCTGACTTTGGTGCCCAGGAGGCACCTTGGAAGACCTTGCACCATGGATCCATTTCAGACATGCATCTCTGGCTGGACCCTCTGCAATCTTTCAAAAATGACACAGTTTTTACCCACAAGTTTTAAATACTACTGATGGTAAGACTTGCTTATTCCTACTCTCTGGGGTCCACAGGCCCCTGTAAGCCTGGCAAGTCCTCCCAAGCTAGAAGACTCAAAGAGACCCCATGAATAGCCTTGTATAAACAACCATGTAAAACTTAATAACTCTGGCATCCATTCAAGGGTTAAACAAAAACAGTAAAGGGAACAAGGCAAACGTTCTTCTACTTAGTTGTACTAACCTTTGAAACAACTTACAGACTTACAGCAACTACCAAGGTGCCACCTCTCAACCAATTCTCTTCAAATTACTAAATTCTTACATAATTTTACTTAAAAACCAAATATATTCTTTTAAAAAATGTGTTCTGCTGGGCACACTATCTTACACCTATAATCCTAGCACATTGAGAGGTTGAGGTGGGTGGATTACCTAAGCGCAGGAGTTCCACACCAGCCTGAGCAAGAGAAAGACACCATTTCTAAAAATAGCCTGGAATTTTGTGGGCTCCTATAGTCCCAGGTACTAGGGAGGCTGAGACAAAAGGATCACTCGAGCCCAAGAGTTTGAAGTTACTATGAGCAATGATGCCACAGCATTTTACCAAGGGTGACAAAGTGAGACTCTGTTTCAAATAATAATAATTAAAAAATAAAAATAAATAAGCAAAGTGTTCTTATGAGCCTTCAACTATCTTTATAGCCCACTTTTTTATTTTCATACTGTAAGACATGTTATATAATTTACAGCCACACAGTTCTAGAAGGCTTGTGGGATAGAAAGATTGCCTCCCTCCTGACCTATTTCCTGCCCTACATAAGCAACTATTTTCAACCCTCTTTCATGATTTTTTCACTCTAAATAGCAAACATAGTCTTCATTTTCACAATCAGGCATTTTTCTACTGATGTATAAATAATCAATAATTATATAATTTTGAATTTTTTGACTAACATAGTAATTGGAACAATAAATTTTCTATCTATAAGAAAATTCTGATGATCATGTTTATTATACAATTGAGTGATATAATTTAATCATCTTCTTTCTTATTGAATATTTAAGTTGTTTCCTAATTAAAGAAGAGGTAGACCTATATAAAGTCAAAATGAAAAATATAATCCTGATTTTGGAATCCAGGCTGCAAGATGACATCTACATTCTTAAAAAATGGTGGTTAATCCTGAAGTAATAATCTCTTTTGGATTCTTGCTTCAAGAACAGGGTTTCATGGAGCGAGAACACCTAACTAACCCTGACCATGTGTCCGTGAGAACTAACACCCAGTGTGGAGCTGGCTGGGAAATGGGACTTCTGATGTCTTGCTGGAAAATAAAAGCAAAAAGAACTAGAAGAGATGGCCTATTGTTGAATAATACCTCTCATAGGATCTCAATCAAAACACTTATGAAATTTAAGGTCGTTCGTGTCAGCAAAAAGGCTGTAGAAAGTGATGACTCATCTTATCTAAGGCAATTCCCTCTCATTCAGAATGAATAAAAGTTGTCCTAACACTGCCTGTAGCTGCCCTGCCTTGACATGTGGAATATGAATGTCCCCCAGGGAGAAGAGATGAATGATGATGAAGGTAACTGGCACTGGCATCACCTCCAATCTTTGCGAAAGCTCAGAAAGGCCAGCTGAGAAGCTGTGGCTTAAACAGCCATCCATGGCCAGTTTCAAGTTCAGTCATTTTTAAGCATTTTTTTCTTTTTCTCTCTTTCCCTCCTTCTCTTCTCTTTTCTCTTCTTTTCTTTTCTTTTCTCTTCTTTTCTTTCTTTCTTTCTTTCTTTCTTTCTTTCTTTCTTTCTTTCTTCTTTCTTGTTGCTATGAGGAAAATCTTTTACTACTCAAGTTTTTAAAAAGTAGTCATACTAGTACACAGTGGGGGTGGGAGAAGGGGATGCAGAGAGAGGGAAGCAGGGAGGAGGTGGGGGGTCACAAGGTGTGACACACCTCATGGGGACAGGACACAGTTATAAGAGGGACTTTACCTAACAAATGAAATCAGTGTAACCTGCTTCTTTGTACTCTCAATGAATCCCCAACAATAAAGAAAACCACTAAGATATATGTATAATATAATGTATACTATGTAAATAATAATGGAATACTATTCAGCCATAAAAAGATACTGACTTTAAAACATAATAATAAAATAAAAATTAGTCATAATTCTTATCATTGTTGATCCCTGGAACTGTATTACAATTTGTTAATTAAAAATTAAAATAGCACTACCATAAGTGATAACAGTAGCAGCATTAAACAAGGCCTGTGGAAACACTTTCCTCAGCATATATGAACCACTCGAGCCATTTTAAGCCTCTGTCTTTCTGTCTACTTCTCCCCTATTGCATTAGCCAGGGAAGTACTTACCATTCAAGGCCCACACTTTCAATAGTCTCTGCCCCATAGGTTTGATAGGAGCTGATTCTCCTCTGCCCCCTGGCAGGGGCTGTTCCACACTTGTCCAGGCCGTAAGGTGAGGATGTTGTCTAGCCTACTGCCTGCACTTCACCCTCAGCTGTCCTAGCTCACCTTTGTTCTAAGATCATCACCCTATCTCTATATGCTTCTTTCATATCCCAGTGAATTTCTTTGAGAACTTCTCAACTTGGTGCTGGAGAGGATCTCAGCCAGAGACCTGTGCATGGACGATAGGTTGGGTTTTCCTGTCGCCCTGCTCAGGGTTCCACATTCTGAGCTCAGGGACCCACCGAAGGCTATGACAAGTCCTTCACTGCAGGGTCTCCTTAGAGATGTCCTTTCAAAGACAGGTCTAACACCAACTGGGACTCCTCTCTCACTGTAAAACTTTCTTAAGGGGAGGACTAAAAGAAAGCTTCCCTTTTGATTAATTCAGGGTTTTCAGAGAGAGACTATCCTCATCCACACACACCTAGCATCCCTCAGTGGTAGGAATGAATGTTCCTTCTTGTTTTCAAAGCAAAAGAAGGGGGACTCCAGGAGTATAGGTAATAATACAATTGAAATAGAATGCATCACTTTTTACTTTCTTAATTTATGTTATCCTAGAGGTAAAAAACTGAGATAAGAATTCAAATACAGAAGTATTCATAAGGGGGAGGAAAATTCAGAGACGGAAGAGGGGGCACCTGGAGGTTAATCTCCCTGGAGAAACTCAGAGTCAGTGTCAGGTCCATGTGGGGAGTAAGAGAGCTGAAATTACCAAGTCCAGCCACTAACGTGATGAAGGCTGCCTATGGTGGGGGGGGGAAGGGTGTTAATATGCACACACTCTAAGGCTGCCTCAGGTGACAGTGTTGAAGAACTGGGCTGTGGCAGTGAGAGAGGCAGTGCTCAGATGGAGACAGAAAGGTGCAGAAAGTAGAAGATGGGATGGGTCACACCGAAGTGGGGAAGACAAGGGTGTATGGGGAGGACTACACACACACACACACACACACACACACACACACACATATCGTGATTCTAAGTAATTTCCTCTGGTCCCAGTTATAATACATACATTACTGGTTTTTGTTTAATTACCTTACCAGATATTTTCAAGAAAGAAACCATATGTTGAGAGCATGAAGGATGGAAGGATGCCTGGTCGACTGGAGTCCCAGTAAGGATGCAATCAGATAACTGAACAGGTGCCCAAGTATCCTAGATTACTAGCAGTCCCTCAACCACGCCAATTAAAAAATTGTAACTTGTCCATTGACTTATTTCACTCCATCTCCTCCTCCTCCACCAAATCGTACCAAATGGCATTAAAGTAAAAGAAGAAATGGAATCTTATCTTCATAAATTTGCCAAGGAATTCACAGCTAGTGTCATTTTGACCTAACATCTAAGACTCATAACTCTCAATTCAGTTTTCTCTGCATTGTGAACTTCCTGAGCCTTTGTTCAATTCTTAAAATTATCCAGAGCTTGCTCACATCAAGATGACACTCACATAAATATATTGCTATTACCTTGAATAGGATATGCATTATCTTGTCAAATTGATGTTAATTTGGTGATGCCGCATCTGAAACAATCTCCATATAATCTCAGACACGTTGGGATAAAATGGGGGATCCATATACTCAGATGAGTGTGTCCTAAGTTTCTTTCACATGCTCTGTGCCAAAAAGATCCATTGCATTTCCTTTTGCAAGTGGGTTTTGTAGAGTCCTCTTTGATGGCATAAAAGGTATAAATTCTTTTTATTTCCTGTGTTCTCTAACATCCCAATAGTGGAAAAAATATATTGCCATGAAACAAGTAGAAAAATATTGTCTATCCTGAGAGCCATACAGCAAGAGTTAGCACGTTGGGTACTCTGTCTCCTGGTCAGATATATTGCTGTATTTCTGAAAAGAGGAATTTGGGGATGTGAGAAAATGGAGAAAAGTACAAAGCATGCTATATAAAATTTCCTGCTATGAGAAGCAGTTTTCTTTTTCCCTTTTTGCAGAGAGCTGGAAGAAATGTTTTGAATGAATAATTTAGTTCATGTTTTTTTCTTCCTCTAGTGTCTTGACTTTTTATTTTTGTCTTTCTCTAGTTTTTTCACCATAGAAGTACCAAGGTTCCCACTTTGTGTTTATGATCATTTAATTCCCCTCAGGTGTTCCATTTAGACTGAGACAGTGATAACTAGCCGTTTAGTTACTCAGCTTGGGCTGACATCACAGAATAGCGTAGACTGAGTGGCTGAAATGACAGGCATTTATATCTCACAGTTCCAGAGGCTGGAAGTCTTCAGTTCTTCAGGGAGGGCTCTCTTCCTATTGTGCAGGTAGCTGCCTTCTTTCTGTGTCTCCGATGGCAGAGAGGGAGAAAGAGAGAACAGTCTGGTCTTTCCCCCTCTTTTTTGTATTTCAAAATATTAAGAAGCCTGGATACCTTGTATAATGATGAAGTCAGAGATTTTTGGTTTGCCCTTTGCCAGAATAGTGTCCCATGTACTAACAGGCAAGTTTTCATCCCGCACCCCCGAGACTCCCCCATTGGCTTCCCAAGTCTTTCAACGTGTCTTTGTGCCTGTTTGTACCCATCGTTTAGCTCCCACTTTTGTTTTTCCATTCCTGAGATATTTCAATAATGGTCTCTAGTTCCATCCAAGTTGCTGCCAAAGACATTCTTTTGCTCCTGTTTATGGCCGTATGGTACACCATGGTGTTTATACAGGGTGTCCATAAAGTTCCTGTGCAGTTTCCTTTGTTAAACTGTTTTACACTGCACACAAACTTTATGCCCACCCTGTGTGTGTATATGTCTATGTGCACACATGTATATATCACATGTTTTATCCACTCATCAGTTGATGGGCTCTTAGCTTGATTCCATATCTTTGCAATTACGAATTGTTCTGTGACAAATATTTGACTCTGTGTGTGTGCTTTCTTATAAAATTATTTCTTTTCCTGTGGGTAGATACCCAGGAGTGGGGTTAATGGATTGAACGGTAGGTCTACTTTTACTTCTTTGAGGAATCTCCCTACTGTTTCCCATAGAGTCCTATGGATCTTTGCAGTCCCACCATCATTGATAAGGGTTCCCTTTCTCTATGCATCCATGCCAGATACACAGAGAGAAAGGCTACCCTTGTGAGTCATCCAGAGTTTCCCATCAACACACACCTAAATTCCCTTGGTGGTAGGAACGAATGTTTTTTGACTCATTAATGATAGCCATTCTGATAGGGGTAAGGTGATATCTTATTGTAGTTTTAACTTGCATTTTTCTGATGATTAATGATGTTGAGCTTTTAAAAAATATGTTTGTTGGCCATCTGTCTATCTTCTTTCAAAAAACTTCTGTTCATGCCTTTTACCCATTTTTTGATGGGGTTGTTTATTTTTTCCTTGATCCCAAAGGCAAATACAGCAACAACAAAAAGAAATAAATGGGACTTAATTCCATTAAAAGGCTCCTGTACACTAAAGGAAACATTCAACAGAGTAAAGAGATAACCTACAGACTGGGAGATAATATTCACAAACTATATATCTAAGAATGGACTTTTTTCTTCTTTTTATAAAGGCACTAATCCCGTCATGGAGGCCCTACCTTCAGGACTTTATCTGAACCTAATTACATCTCAAAAGCTCTGTTTTTAAATACTCATATGGGGGGTTAGGGCTTCAGCATGTGAATAACAAGCTTTAACATGTGCCACAAACATTTAGTTTATAACAATAGACGAGGACTCAAAAGAATGATTCCTGGACAGTTGTGTATTTCAAGAGTTTCAGATATTATACACCTAAGAGAAAGATAACAAATACCACAGAGAGGGGTGAGGAATACATACTAATGTGTGAATATTCTGCTTAACATCTGAAAAGAAAGTAAAAGAATTATTGCAATGATCATCATGGTGTCTGCCAGAGATTTCTTTATGATATTACAATGTAATTTGAACATCTATCCAAGAGTAGGAAACAATGTGTTGCTATCCTTACAAATTGGAGATGTTTTCATGGATTAATTCAGAATAATCTCCTCTTCAAGCCTGAGTGACAGCTCATCACTGTGTCTCCAGAGCGTAAGTTTTCTGGAAACAATGTGGTAAATCATTCAAACAAAAAATATTGTCATGAGGCACAAAAGAGACACAAGTGAATACTTCATGGTCTTTGGCTTCTTGGAGATTGAGCTCAGTGAGCAATGCATTTCACAACACAGGCAAATATAATACAAAATAAGTACAAATTAGTGTGTAGAGGGAATACATAAGAGGACAACCCACCCACTCTCTGGGATTCAGGGCAGGCTACCAGCTGTCCTGGTGAGATGCAGAAAAGCTAAAAATACATTCTAGACAAGGGCACTGAAGCAAAGAAATGCACAGTGCGTTTGAAGAACTGGAAATGATTCTGCTAGGCAGCAGAGTAAGAAGGATTATACACTGTAACAAACAGGCTCGGAAGGTAAGAGCCTTACAAGTCATGTCAAAGAGTTGGAAATTTTTCTGAATACAATAATAATTTATTAAGAGACCTTAAGGAAGAAAATGTCATAACCTTGAGCATGTTTGAATGATCAGTCTGGCTGTACCATGGAATCTATTCTCTGAAAATCTAAGAGTTCTAGGGAGAGAGATGGATAAGGATGTTGCAACAATAATTCAGGCAAAAGACAATGATGGCCTGAACTAGAGTACGGGTGGCGGGTACGGTGACAAATAGATATATTGGAGAGATACTAATAATGTGGGCTTTTTAGGTCCTGATGATGGGTTGAATGCCAGTAGGAAGGAGGAAGAACATTCAGAGGGTTTCTCGTCTGGCCAACCAGACAGGTGCTATCCCACTTCCTAAGATCAGAAACTGAGATAGAGGGCAGTTACTGTGTGGAGATCCACTGCCTATGAATAAAACAAGTATTTACCTAAGAACAACACTTATCATTGTTTTCAGTTATTTCAAGGTTCTTTGCTTTGCCACCAACCACATAGAAAATAAATGTTGCAGGTGAATAAGGAAAGACTCAAAGAAACAAAATAGCTTACCTCAGATTACATTGATCATACATGATAACAACAGGACGGAGCCACGTAGTCTGTTTCACACCTTTGCTTATTACACTCTGCTTCCCTCCCTTAGACGCTGCCTTAAGTGTTATGAACGATAAATCTTTAGTGGTAATCTTACTGATTTTCTAATGATGTTCTGAAGACCTCAAAGGGATTATGTTGCCTTCTGAGCTATTCAATCCCCTCCTCCAACAAGGCAATTTCGATCCCCCAGAGCTTGTTATAATATCTTCACTAGTATCTTCGTTTTTGAATATAACAACCTTGAAACAGCTGTTCTACCTATCCCTTCAAAGTATTCCACCACTGAGCCAGAAGCCCAAATTTATTTCAAAAGAAAGCTCTCAAATATTCAGAAGTCGTTCTGAATTATCCCTCTTCAGATAATTAAATTATCTTATCCCTGTGATATTTATGTGACAAAAATATCACAGGGTCCATTTCCTCACTATATGTAAATCATTTACCAAGGGTAGTTTTAATGCATTATCTATTTTTTACAGCTATTTTCCTTACATTCCTGTTTCAGAGGTTTTCTGAGATCAGTATCAAAAACTGTTCTGCTGGTAAACATCAAGTGAAACCTAATTTTCTCAAATTTGCAAAATAATAATAAGCAATGGATATGATCTTCTCCCTCGTTGTTTTCTGCCATACATTTTTATTAAAATTTCATATCTATTGCCAATTATCTCTATCAGAATCTAGTGCAAGGGGACTCGGGGAGGACAGTGGCAGTAACAGGCTTCAGTCCCAACATAAAAATAGGCAGAATGACTTCGCAGGATCATCCACAGACTATCCTCATGAATGTCAAAATGAAAAAAGAAAAAAAACTGTCTACAGCCACAAGACTTGATGGTGTTAGCATCTGAGCAGAGAAAAGAACAGTAAAGAAACAGGACATCTTACGGACCTGAGAAGAGGAGAACGTCAAAGATCTAATAACTAATCGCTCGAAAGCATAGCAAGCTGATTGAAAACAGCAGCTAAAGCAGGGAGAAGTTTTGTTCAACTCAGTGTGGGATGAGCAAAAGTAGATCAGAAGGAGAATTGAAAGGGCTGGTTAAAAAGCTACCCCCTTGGCCACATGTCCTCTTGAAACTAACTTCTCGTGGTGGCCCTCTCCCAGTAGAAACTGCTGGGTATCATCAAATAAAAATAAAGCAGGGTGTATGAAACAAGTATGAAAGAAACAGAAGACCCAGATAAAAGTGGGGAAGAGAAGGAGATCCAGAAAAATATCAGAAAACAAGTTGCCGTGTTTTGGAGCACTGCACAAAATCGGGAGGGGAGAGATCATTTGTGGACATACAGGAGCTGTCTGAGCAAAGCCACCTTCCAAATTTGCAGGAAAACTAACTTCACACAAGATAGGCAAAGATTAAATATTGAGATAAAGTCTCATGTGAAGCTATTGTGATCAGAAAAAAGGAGAATGAAGGGCAAGATAATATCCATATAGATAATTTTTTAAATGCTAGGAAGACATGTTCACAGAAAGGACCTAAAAGCTGATTCATCCTACATCGAGTTAAGAGACACAAGGAAAATTATATAAAAACATTAACATGATGATATAAATAGGCATCAGGAAACCTCAGAGGTGAAACAACAAAGCTCAGGACAAAACATGACCAAGAAAGTGAAGATTAAACCAGAGGAAACACAAACGTCAGTAAATAACAGAGATGAGAAAATCACTTTTTGAAAAATACATGGTTAAAAAAAAGAAGAAACAACTTAGTTTCAAATAGAAAAGATGAAGATATTAAAGAGAAATATTAAAGAGAGAAAGTGATGACTATTTAAAATAGATTTTAAAAATCAACATATAAATAAAAGCAGTTCCCAAAAAAACAAGCAAAGGTAAGGATCAGAACCAATATTAAAACTATAATTCTAAAACAATTTCCTTAAATAAAATATTTGAATCTACATAGTATTGAAAATACAGTTCATGTGTCTGAGATAATTAACCTGGAAAAACCAAACCAAGTCATATTCTAATAAAATTACTAGATTTTACTCTGTGAGGCCAAGGTGGGAGGACTGCCTGAACTCAGTAGTTTGAGACCAGCCTGAGCAAGAGTGATACCCATCTCTACTAAAAACAGAGGAATTAGCCGGGTGTGGTGGCACATGCCTGTGGTCCTCGATTGTCAGAAGGCTGACACAAGAGGATCACTTGAACCCAAGAGTTTACCGTGAGCTATGATGCCATGGCATGCTACCCAGGATAATAGAGTGAGACTTTGTTATATATATAAATATATTTAAAATATAAATACATTTTTAAATGATAAGATTAACTATATTTTAAACGACAGATTCACATTGGGTGATAAAACTGTAAGAAGAGAGCAGTGATTACTTTAGGAATTGATATAGTGGTAACTTTGGGGCGACTTCATACCTGAAAGAATGTCTGAGAAAGTTGCCTAAGTTCTTTTTTTGACTTGGTAGTGACTGCATGGGTATTCACCTTTAATATCTCAATACATCTTCCATTTGTAAAGTTTTTTGTTATCTATATTTTACCTTAAAAATAATTTTTAAAAAATTAGTATAATGCATAACTGATTTAAGAGGAAATAGTCTATTTTTTTATTTTAAATTTTTAAATGACTTTCATAATGAAACTGGGAGTCATGTGATCCACAGAGAACCTTTATGACTCCGGTTTGGAGATGACCCATTTTTGACATTTGAAAACTGTGGGTGAAAGCTCAAGTAGGCTGGTGTCCCCCTGAGATCTCCTGAGAGTTTTGGCCTCAAGACTCTCCCATACTGAGATGCATGCCTAAGGTGATGGTGGGGGGGAGCTGAAATGTCCAGCAGAGGAAATGAGAAAATAGTCTAGGAAATGTCTAGACAGGGATCAGCAGCTTAGAGACAGGATATAAATAAAGCTGGAAAGTAACTGATAATTGCCCCCCAATCCCCTGCAGCTGCAGCCACCCTGATCTGCAGACTGTAACTCTGCCTCATTAAATTCTACCCAAAGTATTCTTTGATCTGCCTTGAGTACTGCCCTGTCCTTCAGTCTGATAGCTTCCTTCCGTGAACAAAGAACTGCCTGTTTAACTGAATCATGAAACTGTTACCTTTTCACATTTTGCCTTGTGTATACATGCCCCCCCAAAACTACTAATTCAAAGCCTTGAAATTTTCTGCTCAAGATGGCACCTGTTACCCTTGTGAGAGCCTAATATGGTGTCGCCTCTCACAGGCCAAAACACTGTATGTATCAGTAAATTTCACAACACTTTCTCTCCTTCTGTCTGCCAGACGCTGGGCAGTCAGGCAAATCTCTACATAAAAGGACTCCAGTCCACCGTCCTGCAACTCAATTCCCAGGTTGCAACTGAGGACCACTTCAACGGGCAAGGAGTTTCCCAACTGCTATTTTCCTGTTTCATGCTGATATTTCCAAAGCCTGGCATCTAGTAAATAGTCAATAATATTCACTGAAAGAATAATAGCTACTTTTCAGATTGCACATTTGGTCTTGAATTTTAAATAACCATCTTGAAATAGGCACTTGTTCATTTGCCAGACTTCATAAGGGAAAACCACTGTGGGGAAGCCAGCCCATTCTCAGTTATCACCCCATTAATCTGAAGACAATTCTCACTTTTTAACAGAAAATTCTAACCATTTGAATAATAATATTAGTCTTATCTTCTTCTATGAGAACTTTTCTAGAGAAACAGTTTCTTTACTATGTAATTCCTTTAAAAATATAAACAACAAGAGTAAAAGAATGGGGAGTAGGTTTGTAAATTTCCATAAACATTGAGCCCATGACACTGGATATTAAAAATATTAAATTTTAATAGGAGAATAGGGAGTAAAATAGGTATAATCTTTGATTATAACCAGAAAATATACATCAAAATTTTGTCAAGTAACAATTAAAAATCAATATTAAACATTGGAGGAAAAGAATCTAAGTTTATGGTCATTTAATTTGATGCTCACACCTTAAGCTCTATTTCGGTATAGATTCATTTTTTAATTATGACCTGAGGTCCTCCCAGTGACTTTCATCAGGGTTATTTAACTCTGTCTGCACTTTTCTCTCTCCTTTGTTCTTCCTATTTAGAACTCTGCTTTCATTTTTAAAAGTGCAAAATCTATCTCTGCTTTCTAACTATGACTATTATATCTTTTTCAAAAGAGAGCTATTTTGAGCTGTTACATTTACTTTCCCAAATCATTACCTTTGTCTTGGACAGAGGACTCCAGAATAGCCCAAATGTGTAAAACCTAATTATCCTTGATTTTTTCCCCCGAGAATTCAAAGCCATTTTTATCCTGTACCCTAGATGGACCTAGATAATATCCCCCTGATCAATTCCATTTTGCTGTTTCTGGCATTGTTTGTTACTAAGATCTTGCAATTTATACCAGTCCTCCTGGAAATAGCTTGGCAAATTCTAAAAATGAAAAAGTATTTTTAGATATGTGGTCACAGTCTTTTCTAGTACTGAGTGCTAATTTTACCAGCCAAATAATTTTTTTCATACTCTTACGTTTGTGATCACAGACTAATCAACCCATGCACAACACAGCAAATCGTGATTGATTCGGAACAAGCAACACATTTATTATCTTTACAATCAGTAGCATTAAATTAAAGCTATTAATTTTACCAAGCCATGAAAACTTTAGACATATCTAGAACATAAAATTACACAAATGGTGTATATGTAAGTCATGTAATTAACATGTTAATTTCATTCCATTACTTGGCATCATATGAATAGAAGATAATGGGGAGCTCAATTGTTACAAACAATAGAACACATCCAATGGAAAAAAATAACTCTGGAGTTCTGGCTAAAATGTACTTAATAATAAGAAAGGCAGAGAGGCCTACTAGATGACATTCACTTAATGAGAACATTTAGAACAGTGTCACACTAAAGAATGCCAAAAGGAGAATGTTTCAGGTACCTAGACTCAGCTCTGCTTACCTGTGTTGGGCTTTGCATAAATTTATATGAACAAGGAGGAACAGAGGGCCAAAGTCCTTCCTATGCTGTGCCCACCACATTTGGGGCCTGGCAGGAGACTACCTACCCTAGCATGTCATCTGATAATGGAGACACAGTCCCCAAGTGGCTGCATCCATCAAAGAGATGTCATTTCCTACTTACCACAAGGGGCCTGCATAGACCAACATTGGGCCTACCTCACCTGCAACCTAGAACCACTGAATGAAAATAGATAGGAGTGGGACCAGTCCTTTTGTTAAGTCTTTTAGGGATTCCTAATGACTCGCCATGGCTAAGGGCAAATTTAGAAAAAGGACCATTTCTTGTACAACATTCTTTCACTGTGTGAATCAGAATTTAGGCTGTGAGAGGACTTGATGGCTTCTACCTAAGTGCTGCCCAGAAGTGCTCTCCACTATTACTCTAAAGCCCCTACCACGTCGGCTGCCTTTGTTTTCTTTATCTCATGAAATGTATAGTCTTGTGGAATCATGTAGACAAAGCAGAGTCTGTCCTACACTGTATCCATGGTGCCCAGCACTGCGACATGGATTTGGTAAGCATTTCTGAAGGAATATAAGAATGAAATCATGGAGGGATGGATGAATGAATATGTTTAGCTGAAACAGAAGTTTTCTACTAAATTATTTTATCCTTATAACTCATAGGCTAAATCCAGACAGCACAAAATCAACCCAATGATACTTTAAAAATCAGGTCCCTCTGCCACATGCTAGGTACCCCTATTACTAAGCAATCTGATTTCCTTACACGGATTTCATAATAAACTAATTATTTTGGCATTGCATAGAAATAATTTATCACAGCTTATAGAAATTATAACACTAAAACCAATGGCCGAGGAAAAAATGAACACAAATAACTTCCAGATACTCAGGTCAAAGGATTTGGGGAACACTTTATTTAGATACTCTCAAATTTGCTTAAAGTTGAGATTACTGGTTTGGGCAAGATAAATGCAGAAGGGAAAACAGAAGAGAAAGTTAAATGCTAGCTGATTTAATAAATTATGACCAAATTAAATAGTATTTATGTCTAATGTTACTTAATAACATGAATGGATTTCCCTAGGGAGCCATCAGCAACAACCGTACTCAGGCTTGTGTAAAACATAGGCTGCAAATGATGGTAAAATAATAGTCTTGGTCAAGATAAAATCAAGTGTTCATAGGCAGACCTTTTTTAGTTTACAACTCCATCAGGTTTACCTGTACTTCACTAATTTATTAATTCCCCTCTTCAAGATTATTTATCTGTTTCATAGGAATGTGTGTGAAAGATCCATGGGAAGGGCCTAATAGGAATTTCAGAGCACAGAGCAAACGCAAAGGGCACGTTAGTTCTCGGCCACTGTCTTACTAATCAACACGATTGCCGTTTCATCACAGCAAGGTAGTGACTTTCAAATGTGAGGAGTCAGCTTTACCCTTCAGGAAGCATCAGAGGCAGAGAAATGGTAAGACCCTGTATAGAAGGTTATATATTGAAACTCGGGAAAGAGAGAGTCAGTGTTACAATTTTAGATTTTAAGATTATAAAGGTCTATTAAATATTCACTACTTTTCCCCCTCCTAAACCATAACTTGTGTTATTTTGTCTTAGAACATTTTTTTCTCATGCTCTCTGTCTGGCACATCTCCTCTCTATACAGTTTAATTACTGTAGTATCTCCAGCTCTACCAAGTTCATCCACCTCATGGGAAGACTATGCATTCGCTCCACCACTAGCCATAACACTCATACTGGGAGTCCATCTCTAACTAACATCACTCTCCTATTTAGACCATTCATTCTCTTTCTCCTCTCTCTGTTCACCCTCCTCTTAGTGAAACCCTAACTTTGGCTGACTCAATTCTTTACTCATTCTGCACTTGTATACAAGCCTCTGAACAGAACAGGAAGAGACGCACAACTGTGGTCTCCCTTCTAATTTGAAACTGCAGGTGACCACTCAGCACTGCCCTGCAATCTTGCTTCCTTCACCAAGTAAATTAACTTTCATCTTCTCTTAGAAAACCAATTCACACCTTATTTCTTATATTCAAATTTCCATTATCTTCCCCCCCTGCTCTTTCTTTCCTGATGACCCTGCCTCCTATTTCTCTGAGAAAACCGTAAGCTGTCAGGAAATAATGTCTCCCACACCCAGTCTGCTAACCTCCCTGCTTCTGTGCACAGATAATCTGTCTTCTCTCCTGTTCCAGTATGTGTTCTTAACCTTTTTGTGTGCCATGAGACCTTTCATCAGTCTAGTGAAGGGAATAGACTTTTTTCAGAATAATGTTTTATTAATAATTTCTTAAGATGCATAAAATGCTTAAGAATGCACAGGATACCTATCATATTGGAATTCAATTATCTAAATAGTTTTAAGCCTCTTCTATAGTAATACGTGTTTGGGGCCTTTTTTCTTTGTTTGTTTTGAGATAGAGTCTCACTTTGTCACCTGTGGTATCACAGCTCACAGCAATCTCAAACCATTGGGCTTAAGCAATTCTCTTGCCTCAGCCCCCCAAGTAGCTGGGACTACAGGTGTCCACCCCAAATACCCAGCTATTATTAGAGAAGAGGCTCTGGCTCAGGCTAGTCTCAAACTGGTGAGCTCAGGCAATTCACCTGCCTCAGCCTCACAGAGTTCTAGGATTATAGGTGTGAGCCACTGCTTCTGGCCTATGAGTACTTTTTTATTATTGCATTATGTAAGATGATGTACCCAGTGGTCTAACAACTTCTTAGTTTAATATAGTGTGGAAAAGAAATGATATTTCAAGGTATTTGCAATGGGTGTTATGTGATTTAAAAATACATGTACCAGGAGCTAATTCTGATTTCTTGTCTACATACATTATAGAAAGAAATGTTAAATTTCAATTACAGTTTAGTAAAAATAAAGGTGTATTTTTTACCAATTCAAATTAATGAACATTACAAATTCTATCTATGGGCTTCTTGGGAGCAGGGGGATCCCAGGTTAATAATCCCAGATAAGGGCAACCACTCCGCACACAATTGCTTCTGAAATAATTCCCATCTCCTCACCTCTCTAGTTAATCATCACCATTAATATACAACCATTTTCTAATATCTACCATGTTAAATAAACAAATAAAAAAACAATAGAAAGAAACCCTGAGTCCTTCACTTCTCTGCTCTCTTTTATGAGAAAACTTTCAAAACAGCTAGTTGGAATCACTGCACTGGCTCCACTTTCTCCTCTCTCTTTCTCCCACTAAAGCTATCCTTTTCTAAAACATCAATAATAAATTAAAAATTATTTAATCAGTCATGTTGAAGAAAAGACTATATTTATTTTTTACTGCCTCAATTAGAAATGTTATTACCCACTCTGGGTGGTCAAAGTAGGTGGATCACCTAAGCTCAGGAGTTCAAGACCAGCCTGAGCAAGAGCATGACCCAACCTCACTAAAAACAGAAACAAACTAGCCAGGTGCAGTGGTGTGCACCTCTAGCCCCAGCTACTCTACTCTACTCTACTTGGGAGGCTGAGGCAAGAGGATTGCTTGAGCCCAAGAGTTTGAGATGAGCTATGATGATGCCATGACACTCTAACCAGGGCACAGACTAAGACTCTGTCTCAAAAAAGAAACATTATTACCCACATTGTTGTTATATACTAAAATAGACAGTCTCTCTTCGCTGCCCTGCGCCCCAGCCAGCTAGCGTCCGCCACACCTCTGGGCCCAGACTTCAGTAGACCTCACCAAAATGCCATCTCAGATGGAGCACGCCATGGAAACCACAAATTTGCCGGGGGATGAGGGCTACTTAACAAAGGAGAACCTCAGAGTGCTCCTGGAGAAGGAGTTCCCAGGACTTTTGGGAAATCAAAAAGATTTGGCCTCAGACAAAATAATGAAGGACCTGGACCAGTGCTGAGATGGCAAAGTGGCTTCCAGAGCTTCTTTTCCCTACTTGTGGGCCTCACCATCACATGCAACGACTATTTTGTAGCACACATGAAGCAGAAGGGCAAGAAGTAGGCAGAACCGAGCAATTACTCTGCCCTGAAAAGTGTTCTCTCAAAGGACTGCTTCAGACATCTGCCCCACAGCTTCTCCCCGTATAAGGATTTCAGGAGCAGATCAGGATCCTTAGAATATATGCAAATAAATCCAACTCCCATTTGTCAAGCAGAGAAGAAAAAGTTAATTAAATGCCAGATGAGCTTTTGTTTTTTACATTGTTTGCATCCCTTTGCCCTCAATAAACATAATCCTTTTTTTAGTTCCAAATTTAAAAAATAAATAAATAAACAAAATAAAATAAAATAAAATAGACGGGGGGAAGTATTATACAAAAGTCAGAACGAAAGTCAGACAGTCAATTAATACATTGCAATTTTTTTATTTTTAATGTTTTGATGCATTCGAAATTTTTGTGATTTATTTTAAAGGCTAAATAAGTAATAAAACTTATATTACCTTTGTATTCTTATTTTAGTGGTTTTCAAAGAATCGTAAAAGCTTCAGAACTCAAGAAACCTAGATTTAACCTTAAGTAAAAGCAGCATTTAAAGAGGCTAAAAATTTTCCAAAACCAATGTTAAACATTAATTCACACATCCAAAACCCCCAGCAAATTCTGAACAATATTAAAAACAAAGACAAAAACACATAGCTATATTGTAGGAAACTATGAAAAACAAAAGCAAAAAATTCCTGAAAAGGGTCTAAAGACTCTAACTCCATAGTCTGCCAACCTCAGCATTACCGACATTCCGACATTGTGAACTGGATAATTCCTAGCTGTAGAGAGAAAAGATGTCCAGCAAGACTCCTGGCTTCCGTACTCTCAATGTCAATAATACACCTCTCTTCCAAGTTGAAGCAACAAAACATTTCTCCAGGCATTGTCAGATGTCCCTGGGCAAAATCACATCTGGTTGAAAACCACTACTGCAAAAAGAGTGACAGTGAACTAACAACTGATTCCCAAGAAAAGCAATAAAATGTGGGGGGAAAAAACCAGAATATTTAACAGGAATCTAATCAGGGCTTTAACTTCCAGATGAACATAAAATATAGGTGCTAGAAAATGTCATAGATGAATTCAGAAAATTAAACAATCTTTAAGTGGCCTAAGCTCTTAGAAGGGTCAACATCATGGGAGGGAAGATGTGAGGGAGAGGTTGCAGTAGATTTTAAAGACTAAAGAGACATAATAACCAAATCCATTATGAGAATTGATGGAATTCTGGCTTGGAAATAAAAGCTTTAAAATAAGTTTTGGGGACACGGGCAGAAATTTGCATATGGACTAGATAGTTAACATTAAAAATGTATTCTATTTCTTAGATGTGATTAGACAGTGTTGTGCCTAAATAAGAAAACATCCTTGTTGCTGGGACAGGAATAAAGTATTTAGGGTTGAAGTAGCATGATGCCTGAATCATTATTTTGAAATGGACTGAAATAAAATACTAATAATATGCGTTTAATCACATATATCTCTGTATTTATATGAAAATGTTAAAAGTATGAATGACAGTTTTAGTTAAAAACTTCTGAACAGATTTTCTTTTATTAGAATATGAGAGAGTAAAAATAATTAGGTTACAACGTGTGCATTTGTTGGGGAAAGCCCATGTTATAGTTGTGTCCCACACCCAGGAGGTGTGCCATATACCCTTGCACTGTGCCCATTAGGTGGGAGCACACCAATCCTCCTCCCTCCTCTCAACTTGAAATGAATTGAGTTTTCCTCTTACGTGGGCATGTGTTTGTTCATCTGCTAGCTTCATATTAGTATTAAGTACACTGGATACTTGCTTTTCCTTTCCCGTGATACTTTACTAGGAAGATTGTGCTTAAACTCCAACCAGGTTAATACAAAAGATGTAAAGTCTCCATCTTTGTTTATGGTTGAATGGCATTCCATGATACACATACACCACAGTTTAGTAATTGATCAGTAATTGATTTAGTAATTGATTCAGTAATTGATTTAGTAAATGTTGTTTGCAAGAGGCTTGCAAAACATACAGATATATAACAAATGAAATTAATATGATGAAAAATTAGCAAACACTTGATTACCAAACACTCATCAAGACAAAGCAAGTGATATTACACCATGCACACTTTGGGGCAAAAGCGTTAACTAGAGATAGAGATATTTTATAATAATGAAATGTTCAATTCATCAAAATGATGTAACATTTTAAAATTTACACGACCATTAATGGAACTAAAAAATATACAAATTTACAATTAACATAAAAATTTAGCATAGGTGCCTACTTGATAATACAAGGAGAATCAGAAGAGATATAACAGATTTGAAGAACATGAATAATAAATTTTACCAAATAAACATATAAGAACACTAAAAATAATAATATGTTTTGGTTTTATAGCAGAAAACACACTATATTCAGGCACCTCTCTTAACAAAATTGAATATAGACTGGCCCATACAGCCAATTTCAAAGGATTAAAATCTTGCTTCAGTTGGAGTTAAGCTAGAAATCAATTACAAAATGAAGAACTATGAAATAACCCACATACTGCATAATGAATTACAGTAAAAATTAGAAAAGACTTTTATCTGAATTATAATAAAATTTTAAAAAGATTAAATATTGAAATTTATGTATACAGATAAAAAGGTGTTAAAGGAAATTTATAGCATTATATCTTAAATGTATAAATTAGAAAATAAGACTTGAAAATTAATGAACCAAGCATCTATCTCAAGATTAAGAACAGAAAAGCAAAATAAACTCAAAGAAAAAAGAATGATAAGAGCAAAAATTAATGAAAGAAACAAATATGCATTAGAGAACTGAAAGTCACAGCTTGATTCTTTGAAAAGACTAATGAGCTAATAAAACGCTTGAATAAATGATCAAAAACCCAAAATAGACAACATTCAGGATATAACCAAAGCAATATCACTATAGATCTTCGGATATTGGAAATTTGAGTTCAATGAGCAACTTTCAGCTGAAAAATATTGAAAACTTAAGTAATATGAAAAAAACTCTAGTAAAGAGCATTTATTAATATGAACAGAAAGAATTTTTTAAATAAGAATAATCTCATGATTACTAATGAATTTAAATCCATAAATAAAAACTGTCTTAAAGGAAGCTCTAGACTAATATTGCTTCACTGGTGAATATTTCCAAACATTTAAGGATCATTATCCTCAATCTTAGAAAAATTCTTAGACTATAGAAAGAAGGCAAACACCTTCCCACATGTTTTTACCAAAACTGGGCAAGGAAATCACAGGAAAAGAAAATCAAGCCCAATGTTACCCATAAACATTGACAAAATAATTCTAACCCAGATGTTAGCAAATTAAATACAACAAATAGAAGATGAACAAAACATAATGATTAAGTGGATTCATCTCAGGAAACTAAGGTTACCTTAACCCTGGAAAATCAGTTTGTAAAAACTACCACACATTAACAAAATGGAGAAGGGAATGTGATCCTAGCAGAGGCAGAAAAGGGTCTCATAAAATTTGATATTCACTTATAATGATTAAAAAGCACTCATCAAACTAGGGGTTTCCTTAGTAAGATTTTTTAAATACCAAAAATAATCTACGAAATACTAAAAAATTTTAGCTAGATGAATGACTATAAAACCAAGATTCCAAAATGTCTTTCCCACCCCCCAAACCCAGCAGCACCAATTCATAAATCAGCATCACCCACAATAGCATGAGCAAGTACTACATAACCTCTTTGTTACAATCTTCTACTCCTTCCTCCAGGAGGTGGAGTAGGAGGGAGGCTGGAGGTATTTAATGAGAAGGGGTCACAAACTAAAACTCCAAACATAAAAAAATAAATAAAAATAAAACTCCAAACATGAAAACAGCAGGTCTTGTGGAGATGGCAGCAGCTACAGCTGTGTCTCTTGCTGACATGTTAGGTTATATTTCAAATACTTGAAATAAAAATAAATGCACATTTAGGAAATCAATGTGCACAATCAGAATTATACACAGCTGTGTGTTTTATAAAAATCTCAGGTATCAAAAGACAACACTGTGAAGTACCTTTATTAAACAAAGTTCGTCAACTTGGCTATAACATAGACCCAACAAAATTAACCCTTCTTTTGTATGTGAGTTTTGATAAACATATTCAATCATGTAACCACTACTGCAAGATATAGGACATTGCCATCACCCTCAGGGCCCTGCTGTGCTCATTTGTAGTCAATCTGCAGCCCCCCAGCTCCTAGCCTTTGGCAAACATGGATATGTTTCATGTTCTTATAGTTTTGTCCTTTACAAAATGATATGTGCCTCTTTGCTTCCAGCAGGATCCTTTAAAAGAATATAGATATTTCTAAAATACTTCAATGACTTCTCACTACAGCAACCTTTAATTTCTGATGACTTCATAGTGATGACTTCATATTCTAAACACAATTCAAAGTAAAAATCCCACGCACGCGAGTTATGTGTATTAAATCAGGGAAAATATAGAACTAATAAAAAGAGCCAAAAATAGTGTTCAAGACACACCTATATCATCCTTGTTCTATGCCAGATACTTTTCTAAATACTTTAACATTTCATTTCCAACTCTTATAAATACTTTCACAGTTGATAACTCATGTAATCCAACAAAACTGTAAGAAAATAATTGTAGTCCTCATTCCAAGGATGAGAAAACTGACGCTCAGACAAAATAATTTTCCCAAGGCCACACAGCTAGCAAGTAGCAGAACCAGGATTCTAACCCAGGCAAGTTGCTCCTATATCTATGCACTAAAGAAAATCTAGGGTGGTGCCTGTGGCTCAAGGAGTAGGGCGCCAGCCCCATATACCGGAGGTGGTGGATTCAAACCTAGCCTGGCCAAAAACTGCAACGACAAAAAAGAAAGAAAGAAAGAAAGAAAATCAAAATCTAATGTTCAACTATAATAGATAGGATCACAACAACATGGAAATGGAGGCTGACCTAGTCATGCATCTGTGTATGTACAGTAACAAATTAGATTCATCAAAACAGAGCACTCCACATAATGAAAGAAACTTAAAGCTCATCCTGTCAAACCCCCTTACTTTATCACTGGGAAAATGACAGCCCAGAGAAAACAAAACATTGTCCAATATGATGAGTCTATTTGATGGCTGAGTTGGCAGTGAAACACAGGCATTCTTCACCACACCGTTTCAAAATGTCCCTAATCCCTTTGAAGTAGATACTCCATGGTAGTTGGCTGTCATGTACAGTGGCACCATGAAAACACACGAGTGCCTTCATTGTCCTGACCCCTTCTGAGCAAAGATACGTGAGCTGCCTTATACATGGGTAGTTATGTTTTATTACACATGACCTTGTTAGGCCAGCATCTTTGCATGACCAAAAAGATCTATGGGGTGTCTCCAATGAGATATGTGCCCCACAGTGCTTCTCCATTGAAGAGTGACCAAGATATCCAATTAAACCATTAAACTCCCCTGGGGACTTCAAATGAGAGACACAGACACAGTCATTAGTCACAAAGGGTCCAAAGGCAGAGGGTCACAAAGAGCAAATTGGAGGCACTGCAATCTATGACTAAGTCGATGACTTGGATTAAAATAAAATCAAACGTCTTCGCCCCTCGGAGCTGGAAATGCCACTGTTGGGGTCTTCGGAGGCTGCGGAGCTGGAGGCGGAGGCGGCTGGGGAAGTCCGAGCGATGTGACCAGGCCGCCGTCGCTCGTCTCTTCCTCTCTCCTGCCGCCTCCTGTCTCGAAAATAACTTTTTTTTACTCTAAAGAAAGGAGAAAAAAA
>CAUYTI010142435.1:0-12703 GCA_963575145.1 Galago senegalensis | reverse complement strand
AAAAAAAAAAAAAAAAAAAAGAAATTTTTTCCTATGTTAAATAAAAATACAGAAATATCCAAACATCATCTTATCCCCAAACAGGTTTATTTAAGCAGGTGACTTACAGGGCCTGAGACTTAACCTCTTAAGTCACCTGCCCCCACAAACCATGCATTCTAAATTAGAATTCAGCCAGGCATTATGGTGGGTGTCTGTAGTCCCAGCTACTCAGGAGGCGGAGGCGAGGGGATCGCTTGAGCCCAAGAGTTTGAGGTTGCTGTGAGCTGTGATACCACCGCACTCTACCGAGGGTGACAAAATGAGACTCTGTCTCAAAAAATTAATTAATTAGAATTCAGTTACTAATACAGAAATGATTCAAACCGGGATCTTGATGACAATGAAGAATGTACTATCCAACAAGGGGACTGTGCAGTTCTTCTGCAATCATGCTTACAACCAAGGAGAAGAAAGAACGAGTAAACTGCCAAAAAGACGGACTCTGAGTCTTTTGTTACCTGATTGTTAAATACTCAATCTATTGCCAAGTAAACTTCTATCTGAATCCTCACAAAATAATAACAACAAATATGTCTTGAGCCCTACTGTGTGCCAGGCACTGGCCCAAATGCTTCACGTATATTAACTAAGTTAATCTCCCAGCCACCCAATGAGAGGTAAGAACTGCTATCAACCCTATTTATAGCTGAGGACAGCAGCCTGCCCCAGTGAGTGTGTCATGGGACCAGGGGCTGAAAGCCAGCAGTCCAGCTTACGGTTCCTGGGCTGAACTACCACACCCCAGTGCACAAGGCCTTACTCACTGCAAAGTATAGTCACATTGCTTCTCTGGGCAAGGAAAAAGATAAGTGGGTTTGCTTAAGGATGGCAGGAAAATACTTTATTGGTTAAAAGCTCAGGTTTGGAAGCCAGTCTGCTTGGGTTCAAATGCTAACTGTCTCTAACTACTTTTAAGATTGTGAGCAAGTCACTTAACCACTCGATGCCTCAGCTTACCTGCCTATAAACAGGAGATGATAATAATACTACCCATCACACAGGGCTGTTAGGATTAAATGTGTTATTATTTGAATAGAACTTAGAACAATACCTGGCACATAAGTAGCAACATGTAAATGTTTGTTTAGAACAATTTTAAGATCTGCTGCTGAATACTGTCTGATACAACACACCCTCCCGGACACACGTGGACTTCCATCTTGTAGGAACTTGACTCAGTATGATTTTTTATGTTTACCATATGACATCTTGGGTATTTAGAATGCATTTTCTCAAACTGACTGATGTGTTTGATGCTCTGTGGATATTGTGAAAAGATTGTGCAAGTAACTTTTAATCCATGTTGTTATAAAGCATAGAGACACGTAGAAACACTTTGTAGAATTCTGAGAATCCATGACCAACAAGCACATGAAAAAGTGCTCATCAGAGAAATGCAAATCTGGCTCGGCACCTATAGCTCAACCGGCTAAGGCGCCAGCCAGGTACACCTAAGGTGGTGGGTTCGAATCCCCAGCCCGGACCCGCCAAACAACAATGACAGCTGCAACCAAAAAATAGCCGAGCGTTGTGGCGGGTGCCTGTGGTCCCAGCTACTTGGGAGGCGGAGGCAAGAGACTCGCTTGAGCCCAGGAGTTGGAGGTTGCTGTGAGCTGTAATGCCACGACACTCTACCCAGGGGGACAGCTTGAGGCTCTGCCTCAAAAAAAAAAAAAAGAGAAATGCAAATCAAAACCACCTTGACCTATCACCTATGAGAATAGCCCCTATCACAAAGTCCCAAAGCTACAGGTGCTGACATGGGTGCAGAGAGAAGGGAACACTTATACACTGTTGGTGGGATTGCAAACTAATACAGCCTCTTTCCACAGGAAAGAAGTATAGAGAATCTTCAAAGAGCTAAAATTTGATCCATTTGATCCCACAATCCCATCACTAGGTATTTACTCAGAAGTAAAAAAAAATCATTTTATCGTAAGAAAATTTGCACTAGAATGTTTATTGCAGCTCAAGTCACAATCACCAAAATGTGGAACCAACCCAAGTGCCCATCACCCCATGAATGGATTAATAAACTACAGTATATGTACACCATGGAATACTATTCAGCCATAAAAAGATGGAGACTTTACATCTTTTGTATTTACCTGGATGGAACTGAAAAACATTCCTCTTAGTAAAGTATCACAAGAATGGAAAACCAAGTATCCAATGAACTCAGTACTAATGCGAGGATTTTGAGCAGGTGAGTTAAAGGTGCAGGAGTGATTGGGGGAAGGTTATTCTGATGCTGGTGGGTTTGTTAGATGAGTGAGAAAGAGATGAGAGAAAAATAAATTCAACTCAAATGGGGGGGAGGAAGGAGGAAAGTGGAGAGGGAGGAGGGCAGGGGGTTAGTAAGCTCTCACCTAAGGGGCTCAATGTAAGGGTATGTGGCATACCTCCTGGGTGAAGGACTCAACTGCAACTTGGACTTTACGTAACAAATGCAAACAATGTAACCTAATTGTTTGTACCCTCATATTAATCTGAAATTTTAAAAAATAAAAACTATAGAATTCTGAGAATCTCAAAGCACCAATTTTTACTAGACTAGTTTACCAGACTGTTGAACTATTACACTTAACTGATGGGTCTTAAATAATATCTTAAATTTGGGTGGTACTTTGCATTTTATATATTATCATCAAACACATTAGTTCATATAATATGGAAGATGTTTAATAATATTTGTTGAATGATTGACACCATGTATATTCTTATCTGAAGATAATTATTCTATGCTTGGTCCACTGAGATACCCAAGAGTCGATCTTTAAATACTATTAATTCTGTAAATATGGCTTTTTGGAAATCATTACATAGCACCTCCAAGTAAACCACGTGACTGTACTGTCTCTGTATACATTGAGTCTGTCTCTGATTTCCTGTTTCAGTCAGTAGTGTTACTGTAACACCTGTCACCTAAATCAAAGCCACGTTCTTACTTTTGACGCAGTCCCATCTTTGTCCCCAGCATTCTGTCACTCTCATAACCCATGGGTCCTGATGGGTCCCACTGTATCAGCCCTCTGCATTCCTATTGCCCTTATTAGTGTATCTTCAAAATGCTAAAATAGTCATCTAACAGGTCTCCCTCATCTAACCTCTTCCTCACTCACCTAACAAACCTACCAGCAGCAGAATAACCTTCCCACAATCACTCCTGCACCTTGTAACTCACCTGCTCAAAATCCTACAAGAAATACTTCTTCATTGCCCACAAGATGAATGCCAAAGTCCTGAGCCCAAGCTTCCACAAGCTTTACCAGCTTCTTTGTCCTGGTAAGTCTATCGAAGTTAATTTCCTACTGATTGATGGCTTTACCCTCTGGGTAAGCCAGGCCTGCCTTCTCACAGGCTTCTGAAATACCATGCTCATTCCCACCTCCCAGTTATGTTTTTGTTCATACTGTTTTACCCATTTACTTCTCCCTCTCAGCAGCTCCTTTACCCAGTCTTCATTCATCTATTCATTCATTACTTAATTCAGCAAGCATTTGTTGAGATCTGCTATGTGGGAGGATATTATATGGTAAGATTTTACCCCTGCCCTCAACTCATCCATATAATTCTACTATCTTAAGAAACCTATTTTCTCTTTAAACTTTCCAGGCTGGTCCAGCTTGCATCGATTTTCTGATACTTATTTTTCTATTGTCTTGAGAATTGTTTTGTCAGTTAGTTTTATTTCCCTAATAAGATTGTAACACCCTTGAGGCCTCAGGTGCAGACTTCAGTGTCCTTATACCTTACCGCACTTACTAAATGGGAAACATACAGCAGGTACACCACTTCAGGGAAATTGAACTGCTTTGGCCATTTTGACAAAATTAATATTGCCTAATAGAACCTAGGAATTACTTCCTTTAAAGTTAAACTAATCCTCAGGATTAAGAGGATGAGGCTTTGAAAATCATAACACTTCCATCAAACTTAATCCCTAAGATAGTTTTAACAAAGGCCTAAGAGTTTTCTGATGGCAGCTCTGACTGTCACGTCATTCTTACTCTCACTCCCGTGTTCTCACCTGATGGTGGATCAGATAAAAATGGTCAAACCAGTTATGCGTGTAGATGCTGCCTTGGTCTCTCCTAGTCAAGACTACTTGCTCTTTGATTCTGTCTCCAGTGTCAGTGACCTGGAATCCTTCAGGACTCAATTTGTAAACCAGTGTGGGAGGACAAGTGGTGACCATTATGAGAATAGTTTCAAGAGACTGACCTTCAGGCTAATGGCCCTCACGGAAAACAAATGTACACATCAGCCTCAGCAGAGAGAATTGCTAAAGGAAATATGTTGGCATATTTCCATATTTTTTGTGTAACTTTATATTTGATTGAGGCTGCTAATTTATCTGTTAACTTCAACTGAAAAGCTCTTTAAAAGGGATTTTTTTTTTTTTGAGACAGAGTCTCATTCTCTTGTCCAGGCTAGAGTGCTGTGCCATCAGTTTAGTCCACAACAACCTCAAACTCCTGTTAAAGGATCCTCCTGCCTTAGTCTCTCTAGTAGCTGAGACTACAGGTGCCCTCCACAATACCCAGCTAGTTTTTCTATTTTTAATAGAGATGGGGTCTTGCTCAGGCTGGTCTCTAACTCCTGAGCTCTAGTCATCCTCCCACATCAGCCTCTCAGAGTGCTAAGATTATAGGCATGAGCTACTGCATCTGACCTAAAAGATAATATTTTTTTAAAAAGAAATGTTTACTTTTTTATTTTTTGGAGACAGAATCTTACCTTGATGTCCTGGGTGGAGTGCTGTGGCACTGTAGCTCAAAGCAACCTCAAATTCTTGGGCTGAAACAATCCTCTTGCCTCAGCCTCCCTAGTAGCTGGGCCTACAGGCGTCTACCACAACACCTGGCTAGTTTTTTCTTTTTAAAAATATTCTTTTAATAACTGTGTAATATTTTATAGTATGTATATCTTTTATTTAACAATTCCCCTATTGGAGGACAATAGAATTATTTCCTTTTTTTTAATCACTACAAGTAATGTGAGAATAAGTATCTTTCAACATATATCCTTCCATCTTGGAAGTGGTATTGGGCATCTCCCTGAAGCCTTGCATTTTGGATATTGCCAAATTGGAATAAATGAGTCATAAAAGATAATCTAGGCAACTAACTAGCTAACTAACATAGTCTTATGTTTATTTCATATACAATATCTGGAGTTTTTCGTCGAACTTTGCAGGAGGAATATGGGAAAGTATGTCTGCTCCATCCTCCCTGAAGGACAAGTCCCCATCTTCAGTTTTTTATGCTGTTCTGTGGTTTAGGTCTTGCTAAGTATTATGACCAAGTAATTTTTCAACAAGACAGTGTCACTATTAGCAGAACATCACGATTGTCCATTTGGCAAATCTTTTTTTTTCATTTTCTTTTGTTTCTTTTATTAATATGAGGGTATAAATGTTTAGGTTACATTGTTTTCATTTCTAAAGTAAAGTTCAAGTTGTAGTTTAGCCCTTCCCCCAGGAAGGCCATGCTGCACACCTCACATTGTGTACATCAGATGACCTCCCACCAGTTGCCCGCCATTCTCCATCTTCCCTTCTACCTCCTCTCCCCGTGCCCTTGCTAGACTGCTGCTCTCAGTAAGCCAGCCCTCGGAGACTCTGGCTGCACCCCCGAGAGGGAGCTTCCCAGGGCAGCAGGGGAAGGGCCTTGAGCACAAGCTCCAGTTCCTAGGACCTACAGATCCAGTCTCCCCCCACCAGTTTTTTTTATTTTTAGTAGAGTTGGAGTCTCACTCTTGCTTAGGCTGGTCTCAAACTCCTGAGCTCAAGCAATCCACCTGCCATGGCCTCCCAGAATGCTAGGATTCCAGGGTGAGCCACCTCGCCTGGTCAAAAAGAATTCTTATGCAATTCCAATCTTCAATCTAGTAACAGGCATTAATTTGTAGTGATTGATAGTTCATGTTTCCAGGTGGCATATCTTTTTCATTGTGGAGACACCCTGAATGGAATTACGACAATTTACAAAGTCATCGTTATACTTTACAAAACCCTATGAGGCAGCATTCTGTGTCCTGTTACCCTACCCTTTGTCTCCATAACTTCTGCAAAACAGAAGCCATCCCCAAGCCAAAATAATAGGAAGAGTGTCATCCACCTGGGTGACCAAAAACAAAACAAACAAACAAACAAAAATAGGAAGAGTAAATAACTCTCGTGAACCAGAATAATTACTTTTAAAGTATCCCCTATAACTTTTCCATAATTATTCAAAATGATTCATTCTTTACGTAAGTCACTCTTACCTTCTTCCGTCATGTACTTGACCAGTTCTTCCTTAGTGAGAAACCCGCGTTTAGCTGAATCTAAAACCTAAGGAGAAAGAAAAAAGTAGATACCGTGTTTTTGTTTGTGAATAAGTTTTCTCTCTCTCCACGAAAAATAAAATCTGGTGCTTACATACCTCAAAAGCTCGAAGAAGGACATCTTCTGGAACTGGCCGGTACCTATCATTGTGCAATAAAATGAGTAAATGTCACAGATATTTCCCTGAGTCTTTACATAATAAATAACCACAGAAAACAAAATGAAAACTGCTAACATACTGGGAGGATAATACTTCCCTTACCAAAGATTTTTTTTCAGTTTCTGGACATGAAAGTTGAAAGTACCTCACCCCTGCAGGAGAAGTTCAGTGCAGAGTCACGGGCATGTTTGATGTTATCGATAAGGTTATTGAAAATCAACTCATCTGGGCACAAAACTTCGGATTAACTTAAAGTTAATAAAACGTAAGTTGTATTAAGTTTTATTAATTAATTAAGTTAATTAAAACTTAAGTTTTATTAATTACTAAGTTAATAAAACTTAATAATTAGGATTCTTATTTATAATTGATAATTCAATACAGAAGATAATAAAGGATGTTGATTAACGATGCTTGTAGCTTATCTATTTGCCCTTTAATCATGCTTTGCTTGGACTACTAACAATCTGGTTGATATTTCTACACTTCTAGTGTAATTTCTGGCCCTTTAGAATTACAATAAAATGTTAGAAGGAAGCTATCCTAAGATTTTGTTAGTGGAGTCGGATACACAAAGTGAAATAACCCGGTGCTTTCAAATGAATGTAATTCTTTGTCTCAGCAGCTGCATTTATTTATTTACCTTCTTTCTAGCAGTACACTCGTCATCACTGGAAGAAACTTTTCGTATCTTATGTATCCAGTGGGTTCTTCCTCCTCCACCTAAACGTTCAATACATAGAGAGCCATTTATTCATTCAACAAATGTATTCAGCAGCGACTTTCTCCAAGCACTACGCCCCATGCTGGGATGTGATGACGAGCACACAGGCACCATCCCTGGTCACGGAGCTTATGTTCTGGCAGATACTCATCAACCAACAACAAAGCAGGGACTATAAATGTATGAAAACACAATGAAGTGAAGGAGCGAGAGTTCGTAAGAGCACGTAAGAAAGGAAACTCTTTTAGACCAGGAGATTAGGGATGTCATTCATGGAGAAATGATACTCGGGCTGGTTTATCAAGGATGAGCGGAAGGTAATGAGATAGAGACAGCAGGGAACAGATGCTCACAGAGAGGAAAGTACATGCACTGAGACTCAGTGGTGACAAACCAGCGGCTGTGAGGCTGGAGCACAGAGGAGGAGGAGGAGAATGTTTCAAGGTGAGTCTGGAGAGAGAGACGGGGTCAGACCTTGCACGGCCTTATCGCCATGAAAGTGACTTTGGTTGTTATCTTGCCAATGGGGAATCACTGAAGGTCTCGTCCACATGTGCTTTGAAAGACTGCAGTGGTTCAGAGTGAGGCAGCTTCTTCCATAGTAAAAGCAGACAGGATGAGGGCTTGGGGTGCAGAGGCAGCCAGGAAGGGAGAAGTGGATGGTTTCAAGGAATAATTAAGAAGTAAAATTGATAGACCTGGTGCTGCATCCATTATGGGTAAGGATGAGAATGAGTGATATCAAGGATGACTCCCAGGATTCTGACTGGCACAACTGCCTTTTCTCAAGATGACCAACACTAAATGTGGGACCTGGTTAGGGGACCAATCACTATCTCAAGGACCTACCTATATCTCAGACCATTATACTATTTATTAAATACCTACTTGACAAATGGAACTTTTTTATCAGCACTAAATTAAGAGCACACTGAACTTGAGAAAGAGAATTTTGGGCACTTAGCACTATTGGATGAGAATGAAATAGATTCCTGCCCATGGGTTCAACTTTGATGGAAAAGCTGAACAAACAACTATTGACCTTAACTTTCAAGTCAGACTATTTATAAGAAGCTGTAAATTCTCCATTCTCTTTCAAATATCCTGTTAAAAGACTCACAGATCCCAATTCAACTCATGAGCTTTTAATAGATTTATTCTTTGAGCAACAAAATAAGAAACCTATGGGATGCTGGTAAGTAGAACACACGTCATCCAAATGACAACTAGTTTTTAACGTGTGTACTAGATTCACATCCAGCCTGAGTGGAGCCCTCAGACACTATGGGCAGATAAAATGTAATCCACTTAATGACAGAGTGACGTGCTCAGCAATTTCTGAGTCCACACATGAACAACTGTCTTCGGCTGCCTCTAGGTCGAAGGTGAGCATTTTGCAAATTACCATTCATTCGGCTCTGATGCACATGAGTGGCACTCTGCCACTCCTGACCCTGGAGCCTCTTACAAATAAAATGTCAGTATCATGAGATTACCTATGGCATCATAATTTAATAATTTTAAAATTAAAATTTTGAGTTGTCCTTCTGATTATTGCAGAAGTTTGCTCCAAAAGCATGAGCTGTGGTCACCTCCCATTCCTCACCCATAACAGACTACCTAGAGCAGTCTCAACCTTCAAAGATCAAAACCCCTCTTTATCTTATAAGCATTCTCATCAATCTAAACGGCTTTTAGGTTGTCCAAGGGAAAACTAGACAGCTCTAATTACAGATGGTTACAGAGAGCTCTATAATGTTGTCTCCATCATGTAAGAATTCACTAACGGCACATATGTGCCTCATATCACTTCCCTGGGTTGCCTCACAACTCACAAACCTTCATTGATATGAACACTGTGGTGAAAGTGCACATCATTCTTGCCTAGTAGATCTTTGCAGAGCCAAAATTACATGAAAATAAGTTAAAACAACATATCCAACTATTCAGAATAGCAGAAGAAGCAGACGTTTTCCTTGGCATTTTTTAAAAGAGGTATAATGAATAAACAGTGGCCTATAGTTAAAAAGTAAGAAAAATGGTTAAGTCCATGTTTAACCTGGGGAGAAATTATGTGTCTTTCTATGACCCAACACTGTCCCCTAGAGGCCATATTTAATCTGTTCATTCATACAAAAACCTAAGCAATGGCCTTGAAAATAGGGGATGGGAGGGGAGACGGGAGGTTTGATAGAGGGTGGGTAAATGGGGGGGCACACCTATGGAGCACACTGCAAGGGTAAAAGTCAAATCCATCAAGAATAGAACATAAAGGTCTTAACACAATAATTAAGTAAATGAGGTGAAAGCTATGTGGATTTGTTTGATGTAAGCACTCCAAACTGTATAAAAAATCAACACATTGTACCCCACAGATGCATAAATGTATTCATGATCTATGTGCATATGACTTAACAAAAGGAAAAAAAGAAAATAATATACAATAATTCTAAATATAGCATTCAAGGAATGTTTAAAAATAAGTACCAGATACCATTTTGTGTTATAAGAGGGATTTATATTCAAATGGTCTTTTAATTTTACAATAGCTTTAGACATACAGAAAAGTTGCAAAGACAGCACAAAGAATCCCTGTATACCTCCCCACCCAGTCTCCCCTGTTGTTTTTTCCCCAGCTTTATTGATGAATAAAAATTGTATATGCAGAGGGTACCAAAAAATATAATACACACATTTTAAGAAAGAAAAAAACTGCATTAAATTAATACTCAAGCCATGTTTGACTTCTGCAGTTAAAAGAAGTATTCACCATGACTTGCGTTCATCTTTTGTTATCGGCATATGTTGAGTATTACAATTTTTTTTTTTGGCCGGGCCAAGTCTGAACCTGCCACCTCCGGTATATGGGGCCAGCGCCCTACTCCTTGAGCCACAGGCGCTGCCCGAGTATTACAATTTTAATACAATTTTTTTCTTTCTTAAAATGTGTATACATGTTCTAGCACCTTCTGCATTTAAGGTATACGGCAGAATGTTTCAATATCCAGATGAATTGTGAGATGAGTACCACAATTAGGCTAATTAACATATCTGTCACCTTATAAGTTACCTTTTTTTGTCTGTGTGTTGACAACACTTAAGGTCTACTCTGGCAGCAAATTTCAAGTACACCACAATTATTAACTATAATTACCATGGTGTCCAGTACGTCTCCAGAAGTTATTTATCTTTTAACTGAAAGTTAGTAGCCTATGCCCAACACCTCCCATCACCCCTCAACCATCCTTCTACTGTTTCTGAGTTCAGCTTTTTTTTAGGTTCTACTTCTAAGAAAGATGATGCACTATTTGTCTTTCGGTGACTGGCTTATTTATTTTATTTAGCATAATGTCCTCCAGGTTCAGACATGTTGTCTCAAATGGCAGGACTTCCTTCTTCTTTAGGATGGAATGACATGTCATTGTGTGTGCGTTTGTGTGAGCCTTCCCTGTTGTCTGTTTCCACTCACCTGTTTACATTTACATTGTTTCCAGATCTTGGCTATTGTGAATAATGCTGCAAGGAACGTGGCCATGCAGAAAACTCTTCAAGATTCTAATTTCATTCCCTTTGGGATATGTACCCGGAAGTGGTATTGCTGAATCTTATAGTAATACTAATTTTACTTTTTTAATGAACCAATTTACATTCCTACCAACAGTACATAAAGGTTGCTTTTTCTCCACGTCATTACCACCACTTTTTATCTTTTGACTTTTTGGATAATCACCATTTTAATAGGGGCGAAGTGGTATCTCTTTCTGGTTTTGATGGGCATTTCCCTGATAATTAGTGATCTGAGTACATTTGCATATACCTGTTAGCCATCTGTATGTCTTCTTTGGAAAAATATCAGGTCCTTTGCCCATGTTTCTGGTTTTGAAATTGAATTGCCTGAGTTCCTTATAAATCTTGGATTTTAATTCCTTACCAAACATATGGTTTGCAAATATTTTCTTCCATAGATGGCTCTTTCATTTTCTTGTTTCTCCTGCTCTACAGAAACTTTTTAGTTTGATGTAATCCCACTTGTTTGTTTTTTCTTTTGTTGCCTATGCTTTTGGTGTCACGTGTAGCCTAAATGCCACATGTGGCCCTCCAGGTCCCCAAGTGTGGCCCCTCACCCAAATCCAAACTTCACAGAACAAATCCCTTTAGTAACAAATACTTTTAGTAAAGGGATTTGTTCTATAAAATTTTGATTCTGTCAAAAGGCAACACTCAAGAATCCAGAAGGCCACATGTGGCCCCAAAGCCACAGGTTCCCCACCCCTGCATGGTTTCAGATCTCACATTTAAATATTTAAAAAAAAATTTAGGGGCTGGGTATGGTGGCTCACACCTGTAATCCTAGCACTCTGGGAGGTTAAGGTGGGTGGATTGCCTGAGCTCACAGGTTAAAGACCAGCCTGAGCAAGAGCGAGACCCCACCTCCAAAAATAGCCAGGCATTATGGTGGGCACCTATAGTCCCAGCTACTTGGGAGGCTGAGGCAAGACAATTGCTTGAGCCTAAGAGTTTAAGGTTGCTGTGAGCTATGACACCACAGTACTCTACCAAGGGTGACAAAGTGAGACTCTGTCTCAAAAAGAAAAAACAAATTTTTAAATTTGGGATTAACATAAGGGTACATAAGATTAGGTTAAATGTTTGCATTTGTAAGGTAAAATCCAAGTTGTAGTTGAGTCCTTCACCTAGGAGGTGTGAAGCTACCCATTAGGTGGGAGTTTACTGAACTCCCTCCCCCACATCCCCCTCCCAGCTTCTTGAATTTAATTATGTTTTTTCTCGTGTAGGCCTGTAGTCATTCATCTATTCGTTTCATATTAATATTGAGTATATGGGATGCTTGATTTTCCATTCTTGAGATACTTTATTAAGGAGAATGTTCTCCAGATCCATCCAGGTAAATACAAAAGACATAAAAACTCCATCTTTTTATGGCTGAATAGTACTCCATGGTACACACATACCACAGTTCATGGGTTGATGGGCACTTGGGTTGTTTCTACATCTTTATAATTATGAACTGAGCTGCTGTAAACACTCAAGTGCAAATGTCCTTAAATAAAATGATATTTTTCTTCTGAGTAGATACCTAGTAATGAGGACTCTCCATTCTTCTTTCCATAGAGGCTGTATTCGTTGCAATCCCTCCAATAGTGTTCTCTTTTCTGCACACACACACCAGCATCTGCAGCTTTGGCACTTTGTGGTGTGGGCTCTTCTCACTGGGGTTAAGTGATATGTCAAGGTGGTTTTAATTTTCATTTCTCTGATGATTAGGGCTGATGAGTGTTTTTTCTTTTTTTTTTTTTTTGAGACAGAGCCTCAAACTGTCCCCCTGGGTAGAGTGCCGTGGCATTACAGCTCACAGCAACCTCCAACTCCTGGGCTCAAGCGAGTCTCCTGCCTCCGCCTCCCAAGTAGCTGGGACCACAGGCGC
>CAUYTI010142432.1:0-17888 GCA_963575145.1 Galago senegalensis | reverse complement strand
GCTGCAACCAAAAAATAGCCGGGCGTTGTGGCGGGTGCCTGTGGTCCCAGCTACTTGGGAGGCAGAGGCAAGAGACTCGCTTGAGCCCAGGAGTTGGAGGTTGCTGTGAGCTGAGATGCCACGGCACTCTACCCAGGGGGACAGCTTGAGGCTCTGTCTCAAAAAAAAAAAAAAAAAGATTCTTGTATACAGCAGATATCCGTTCTGAGTTTATGTATCCAGTCAGCCAGCCTGTGCCTCTTTAAAGGACAATTTAAACTATTCACATTAATTGAGAGAATTGATAAGCCTAGTTGTGTTTGGGTGTCATGACTTTCAGATGTCCAGTGGACATTTTTAATCCTTTCACCACTGTAGAAGTTGTTCAAAAATTTCTGGGTGAGCTAATTTTCAAGGTAGAGCATTGCACTGGTCATTGTGGAGGATGGGTCTGAGAACATCCAGGAGAGCTGGTTTAGTTATGGCAAATTTCTTCAACACCTATGTCATTAAAGTATTTGATTTCTCCATCACAAATGAAACTCAATTTAGCTGGATACAGGATCTTGGGCTAGAAATTGTTTTGTTTTAGGAGACTGAAGGTCGATGACCATCTTATTCTGGCTTGAAACATTTTGGCTGAGAGATATGCAGTCATTCTGGTACTTTTCCCTTTGTAGGTGATGCTTTTCTTACATCTGGCTGCTTGTAGAATTTTCTCCTTCGTCTTAACTTTGGCAAAGTTAATCACAATGTGTCTAGGAGATGCTTTATTTGGATTGAGTTTTGCTCAGGTCCTGAAACTGAGCATCTGTACCTTTAGGACCATCCTCTTCTCTTTCTGGAATTCCTATAAGACGAATGTTTGATCTTTTGGAGTGATCCCACAACTTTGTCAGGGAATGAGCAGATGCTCTCCATTTGTCTGCCTCTTTGAGTGTTTGGGAACATTTAAAAGCTTTGTCTTCAGTTTCAGAGATCCTTTCTCCTGCCTGGTCAACTCTATTACTGAGGGATTCTATTGTAGTTTGGAGCTCCTCAACTAACTTTTTAGTTTCCTTGAGCTCTGCTGTCTCTTTTCTCATTATGTCCATATCTTTGGTGACTTGGGGTTTGAATTCATTAATTTCTTGTGAAACAACTTTAGAACTACTCTTTAGAATTCAATTTCTATCTTTTTTTCCATTCTATTTATCTTATTTGTAATCCAAATTCTGAATTCGATTTCTGACATTGCTGCCATTTGTCTATGCATGGCATCTTCCATTGTATCTGCTTTGTCATTTCTTGGGGGTGGGGAGGGTGATCTACTCTGGTTATTCATGTTGCCAGAGTTCTTCTGTTAGGTCTGCACCATGTTTATTTTCCACCATTAGAATTGATAGAGTGAGATTGAATGGGAGTTTCCAGGTAGTAGAGATAGCTCCTTACCGAAGCACTGGGCTTTGGAATTGTGGCTTATCTCCTACAACCTTACAAAGGCCTCCTTCAGAGTTTTGGCTGCAGACAAAACTGGCTCTGTGTTGAGATTAGCCAACCTCTACCCTATCCTAAGAAACCACAGTATTAGGTTTAAAATCTCAACTGTGAAGAAGTAACAAATAACTGGCAACCAGCCCCCACCCTTCAGTTCTTTTTCACTACAGAACTTCGAAGGTCAACCTCAGAATGTCCCTGAATAAACAGCCCCCAGACACAAGTTCCAATTGAATTGTCTCAGGCAGTGCAAACCCTGCTCAACAGAGAGGGATTGAAGGGTCTCCAACAGCACAATTGGAGCCAGGGATCCACACTCCTGTCCACCAAACTCAGTCCATACTGTTATCCACTTCTCTGCTCACAGGTCCAGGGGCCACGCCCTGCCCACAGGTCTCAGTTCACACCTAGCTAGCCTCTGCTTGCCAGACCAGTTGGAGTCAGGGGACCATGCCCCTGCTTGCCAATCTCAGTCTACTGCCTGGCAAATCTCTGTTTGCAGGCTCTGTTAGAGTCAGGGTACCACACTCTGCCCATAAGTCTCTGTCCTCACCCAGTAAGTCTCTGCTCACCAGCCCTGCTGGAGACAGAGGACCTCGCTCTAGCCTCAGGTCTTGGTTCACACCCAGTAAGCCATTGCCCAAGCGTTCTCTTGAAATCAGGGGATCACGCCCTTGCTCTCACGTCTCAGTCCACGCCTAGCAAGCCTCTGTTTGCAGGCCCAGCAGGGGCTGGGGACCAGCCCTGTCTGCCACTCAGTCCACATGGAGCAACCGCTTTCCTGCTGTGGGTACCATCAGAGCTGGGAGTTCTGTACTCCGTCCCACCAGATAGCCCTAACCAAGGGTCAACACCACCACTGGCTGGGCATAGTCCTAACCAGAGGACTGCTTCTCCTCCCACTTAGTGTCCCTTTCTTCTCACACCCTCTTTCTTCCCTGTTAGTCACAGATTCCACCCTGATGGTTGGTGGTCCACACTATGCTTACATCTCTCAGGACAAGACCAAACACTTTGTGCTCTGCAAGGGGCATAACTTCAGATCACCATTAGAGGGGGAAAGGGTGGACTGGGTAGGACTTGTGGGGGAAAATATCTGTTCAATTTTATGCCTTGCGGGGTGGTGTCTAGGTTCATAAGTGGGACCTCCCTGGAGAAAGAGACCTGGAGTTTAGCAGCTCTCTCCAGCGAGGTAAAATGAGAGGTCTTTTGTTCCCTGCTTGTTCACAGATAGCCTGCAGCAGGCCTCCTACTTGGGGGAAGAGTCTCCTGTCCTCTCGGTAGGCTTTGTACCTGTAATTTGTTTTCTTGAAGGCTCTTCCTTGGAGTTACAGCTTCCCGAACTTTCTTGTCTCAGCTCTCTACCTTTGGCTTTGTAGAGTCCAATTCTGTGCAGTTCTTCTTCCTCTGCTCAGGAACCACTGCTGAGGGTTGCTACCAGGCCATCTTCCCAGAATCTCCAAGAGCATTCTATTTTTATTTATTTATTTTTAGGTTTCCCATCTTTTTAAAGATGTTATAGTCATTTTTCTAAACCACTAAAAAGAATATTTACATTAAAGAAAAGGACTGTTTCTTTCAGTGAAAAGGTTTATACCTCTGTTTATGTTTAAAATACTTTCCTTAAACATATACTGTCCATTTAAAATAAATCAGTTAAGGCTGAGTGTGGTAACTCAAACCTGTAAACTAGCACTCTGAGAGACCAAGGCAGGACGATTACTTGAGCTCAGGAGTTCAAGACCAGCCTGAGCAAGACTGATCCCCATCTCTACTAAAAATAGAAAAGATTAGCCAGGCCTGGAGGCTGCCTATAGTCTCAGCTACTAGGGAGGCTGAGGCAGGAGGATTGCTTGAGCCTAGGACTTTGCAGCTGCTCTTAGCAAGGATGACACACTAGGGGTGTGATTCTACACTCTAGGGGGTGATAGAGTGAGACTCTGTCTCAAAACAAGTAAGTAAATACAAAATAAATCAGTTAAGATGGAGAAATTTTGATTCATATATCGTTACCCCAAAATTAAATATTTGAAGAGATATGACCTATTTTACTTCTGGAATCAAATGTTTTTCATTTTTATGTTGCTGAAGTGTAATTTTACTAAAATAGTAAATTTCAGACTGCTGAGTACCTTCCCTATGCCAGGCAGGGTACTGGAAGGATGAGGGCCATTGGCGGGCCCCATGAGTCACTGCTCTGGTGCAGGCACAGGGGAAGAAAGAATGAGAGCCCTTCTTGTCTGGGGGTCCTGGGAGGCTTAGCGATGCAGGAAAGATTGTCTCCCCATTGTAGTTGCCCCTCATTTTCCAGTGGACTCTTATGAAATGATTACTCTCCCCTGAGAGATAGCTTCTACATAATTCAAGATCATCTTGGATTGCTCTCATCAGAGAAGAAAAGCTGCATGAATTATTTACAGAGCACTAGGTTATTTCCTTTTATGAGGTCCAACTTTGTTTTTGTCACTGCAAACTGAGATTCTGTTTATCTATGAATAGTTTTCCCTTGGGCATGAAAAATATGACTCTTAAAATATGGATGAGGTTTTTTGTTTGAGTCTGTGTTAACTAAAACATGCAAAATCAACTATGTTTTCCATTAGATCCCTTTCAGCTCCCCATGAAAACAGAACCAACAAAAGAAGGAGCAGTTCAACCAGCACCCACCAGGAAGCCTACTGTGATTCGAATTCCAGCCAAACCAGGAAAATGTAAGCGCTTCAGTGTCTTCTTTATTTGCTTCCTAAGACCCTGAAAGAAGTATATACTGCTTATCAATGCCTCCTTTTGAAATTTGTACAATCTGTCAATTATTACTCATAGTCAAGGTCACTTGAAAACAAATTGTTTTTCCATATTTCTTTGGAGAATTACTATAATAAATCTGAATCTTAGTCTGAAAGAATAGAGGGAGACTATGAAACTCAGAACAATTGTAGTATCCCATGTTAGTTAGTGCCTCTGGTAAAGATTCTGTGGCAAAGTAATCAAACTAATAGCAAATAAAAGTGTATTATGTCTATCCATGAGTACGTTATTTAAGTCAACATCATCTTAAGTGTGGCTGTGTGTGAATTGTGTAAAGAGCAGTAACTAAAAAACGTCTGACAATGTACAAAAGTTGTTTTTAAACTAGTGTAACCTTACATTTTAATTTACTTCCTTGATTTTTTGCTTACTTGATTTTTTTAATGGTACAATGAATGAAATTCTATACGAGCTTTAATAAGTACTTCAAAAGGAAATCTGATTTTTATTGTAAGGGAGAACTCAAATGGGCCCAGAACTATTTATTTAAGTCCTCAGGTTATTAAAATGTGTGAGCAAAAGTGTGTGTGTCTGTGTGTGCGCACGTGCACGCACATGGACGCACAGTGGGTTCCAGAGCATTGCTTGGAGTGATCCCGCAGCTTTCTCCCTGGGCCTCTAATTTCATGTATTCCTGCAATGCCTAGCAGCCGTGGCCCGGATGTGTGCTTGCTTTTGTCGAACAAAACATCTGCCCACTCCATTCCTACTAACAGCAGAGCAAGTGTCTCATTTTTTCGCATATAGCTCTCAGGACTCTTCTACAGGTATACCCATTATTTTAGGCGGTTGGTTTTTCTATGAAGTGCTATCCAAGAGGATGAGATTGGTTTTAGTCTTTGCTTGATGGTTTTGTTAGGGCTCTCAGCCAAGTAGTGAGAAAGTTGAATTGAATTGCTGTGAAGAGGAGGAGAAAAGGTCAAGAGTACCAAATTCTGGTGGGTTCTAATTTCTTAGGAGATCATACTTAGTTTTTTTTTAAACTTTATTTTTGTTTTCTTATTTTTTTTCCTTTTCTTTTTTTCTTGAGGGTTTATATTTTAGCGTTAGAATAGGTGCTATATTTCTTTTGATGGTGTTCTATAGCCTATAGATCAGTAAAATCATACCCTGGTTGCTACTAGCTAAATCTATTCTGTGTTTTAACAGGCACAGTGAGATATAATGACAGATATTGCCAGAGCTCATGTGGATTTTAAGTAATGCAACTTTTATACAAATTTGCTAAAAAAAATGTTTAAATTTATTCTGTTGTCAGTGTTTCATAGATCACCTCTAAGTTTGATGATTCACTAGGAGGACTCAACCTATAGTTAACGTTCATGGCTATTATTTATTACAAAAGTATAATATGTGAGGCAAAAACAGCAAAGGGAAAAAGTCAAATAGGGTGAAGTCTGGAGGAAACAAGGTGAAAATTTCCAAGTCTTCTGCTAGGAGAGTCACACAGAATGTACTTTATTTTTCCAGCAATAAGTTGTGATAACATATGCAAAATGTGAGCTAGGGAAGCTCATTAGAGACTCAAAGCCCAGAGTTTTTACTGGGGGTTGGCCACATAGGCAGTCCCAGAATTTTTAATATGTACCAAAATTCCAGATTCCCAGAAGGAAAGCAGGTGTTCAGCATAAACTATATTCTTGTATTTTATCAATTCGGGGAATGGTGGGAACCATCCCAAAGTCCAAGTTCTCAGATGTCCACCAAGGACCAATCTTATAAACATGCTTTTCTAAGGATATGTAGTTTATTTCAGGCCTGCTATGTTTATTTTTTATGCCTGCCTGTAAACTGGATTAGTAACTCTGAAATCCTGAAAAGCATATGCTGAGGAAAGATCTTTATTTTCCTGAAAAACCTCTAGGAACTATTATTTGGACCCTACTGCCAAGTGGAAGAGATTTGACATGACAAAATGATTTCTAGAGAGTTATTTCTATTTTTACATATATATATATATATATATATTCTTGTAGTTTACCAATTTGTATATTTCTATGGGAGGCCAGAAATCCACTGTGGGAGGCCAGGATTGCTTTAGGTCAGCAGTTCAAGACCAGCCTGAACAAGATCAAGACACCATCTCTACCAAAAATAGAAAAAATTAGCTGGGCATGGTACCTCTTGCCTGTAGTCCCAGCTACCTAAGTGGCTGAGGCAGGAGGATTGCTTGAGCCCAGGAGTTTGAGGTTGCTGTGGGCTATGATGATGTCACTGCATTCTACCTGCACTGCACTCTACAAGATTCCCTGGAATTTTATTATTACAGTTATTAAGCAATGCATATATGTGGTGGAGGAAAAAGAATGAGATGTTTGGTATCTGAAGAACTTGGAATGGGCAAGGGAAGAAGAGATTAGCTTTGTGGTACAAAAATCCTTGATCTTTGAACCTGTCAACTCATTCTCTCCCTCAGGACCTGTTTCTTCTGACTAGCTCATCTTTTTCCCAGATATCTGCATGGCTCCCTCCCTCACCATTCTTTCTGGTATTTCTTCAGATGCCACCTTCCCAGTGAGACCTTCCTTGACTACACTGTTTAAAGTTGGAAATCTCGGCTCGGCGCCTATAGCTCAACCGGCTAAGGCGCCAGCCACGTACACCTAAGGTGGTGGGTTCGAATCCCCAGCCCGGGCCCGCCAAACAACAATGTCGGCTGCAACCAAACAATAGCCGGGCGTTGTGGCGGGCGCCTGTGGTCCCAGCTACTTGGGAGGCAGAGGCAAGAGACTCACTTAAGCCCAGGAGTTGGAGGTTGCTGTGAGTTGTAATACCATGGCACTCTACCCAGGGGGACAGCTTGAGGCTCTGTCTCAAAATAAATAAATAAATAAAAATAAAGTTGGAAATCTCTTCCCTGCACACCCACACCCATATATACTCTCTTTCTCCCTTCCTGCCAGTAGGCCATTTCCTCTCTACTGTCGTGCTAACTACTTTGTACCCTTAGATATTGTCACAATAATATTATATCCTAAGTGATTCATTATTTCCTTGTAAGAATCAGGAAATTGCAGCAAAGAGAAAGTCTTCAACATGGTGACTGCGTTGGATAGTCTTGTGTACGTCTTAATTCCCAGAGCAGCCCCTGCCTCTCACTAAGAAAGCTTGCCTGTCTCTAAATCATTGTTTTCCTAGTAGCTGGCCTCGGTATCTTCCTCCCTTTCAAAGTGTTTTCTTGGGTAAAACAGAAACCTGACAGATCATCCTCTTGTTACAGGTTTTTCATGTGAAATGAAAGTAGAGGATATTCATTTGAAAAAAAGAATCCCCATCTCTGTTCAGTGCCCAAACTAAACAGTATAAAAGGCAGTTGGCTTTAGCCTCCTTCAGTATGTTACAGTCATCCTCTCTCCAAGTATTTTTTTGCACATAGATTTTAATTTGCTGTCACTAATTAAATCTGGTCATCTTTGTTTTCTTCTTTTAAAAATAAGTTGGGTGTACACTATCACTGAGATAAAGATGTGGTTTGAATATACTGCTTGTTTAATTGAGAGTAATTAAAGTTCATAAATCTGGAGCTAATGAATTAGAAAACATTTAATTACATATTTTGGGTGGGATACAGCCAAAATATGAAGAAGCAGTGTCCTTTTTTTTTTTTAGACAGTGTCTTACTCTATTCCCCTAGATAGAGTGTCGAGGGATGTCATCCTAGCTAACAACAACCTTAAACTCTTGGGCTCAAGTAATCCTCTTGCCTCAGCTTCCCAAGTACCTGATACTACAGGTACTCACTACAGCATCTGGCTAGTATTTTTTTTTTCCATTTTTAGTGGAGAAGGGATTTCACTCTTGTTCAGGCTGGTCTTGAACCGCTAAGGTCAAGAGATCCACCCACGCTGGCCTCCCAGAATGCTAGAATTATAGGTGTGAGCCAGAGAGCCACCACACCCAGCTTTTTTTTTTTTTTTTTCAGTCTCAAAAGGTAGAGTGCAATGGCATCATCATAGCTCACTTAAAACCTCAAACTCTTGGGCTCAAATGATCCTCCTGCCTCAGCCTCCTGAATAGCTGGGACTACAGGAATGCAGCACCATCCCAGCCAACTTTTTCTGTTTTTAGCAGAGGTGGAGTCTCATTCTTGCTCAGACTGCTGACCTCAAACAGTCCTCTGGCTTCAGCCTCCTTGAGTGCTAGGATTATAGGCATGAACCACAGCACTAGGCCAAGAAGCAGAATTTTTTATTAGAATGAGCTTTGGGGTTCAAAACCCTGGATCTGACAATTATCAGCTTTAATACCTTGGGTAGCTTTTTTATTTTCTTGTTAGCTTCAGTTTCTTCATCTGTAAACTAGGTAGGATATCATCCTAGTGCAGTGCTGTCCAGTAGAACTTCACGCAAAGATAGAAATGTTCCCTTCTGTACTGGTAGCCACTAGCCCTGGGTGAATGTTGAGTACTTGAAATATGGTTAGTGCAACTGAGGAATTGAAATTTTAATTTAATTTAATTAATATTTAAGTTTAAATTGCCATATATGACTACTAGCTTGTGGACTGGACAAATCTAACCCGTAAATATTGGTTGGAGAAAAGTATGTATATATAGTGCCTAACTTAATGCCAGAAAGTGCTGGTTGCTATCGTATTTATTTGGTATTATTCTCACTCTCTGAAAAATATATAGTAAAATTAACTAATGCCAACTAACACATCGACTTTCTGAGGTTTTCTGGGAACTCTTTCTCATTTGCTTAATTATGTATTCTCTGTGTAGCTTTGTTATGATAGCCACTTTTCTAAGAAACCAAGCTGCAATTGTTTTAGTTTTTGGAATTCTAAAGACTAGAAATTAGTCATTAATTAATGCCATTTTTTCCAGGTTTACAGGAGGATCCACAAAGCCCACCTCCTCTCCCTGCTGAAAAACCCATTGGAAACACTCACACTGTGGTATCTGGAAAACTCAGTAATGTTGACAGAACTAGAAACTTGGTAAGGAGTCATCATAAGTTGTGTTAGATTGAAGACTGAGCTACACAGTGATTTTAAATTCTTAGCTGATGTCTAACTTATTTTACTCCTGGTTAGATTTAAAAAAAAAAAAAACCTTTATTAGAAACCATGCACTTAGTGTAAAAATACTATAATTCTCAAAAGGAATTTCTTAGGCATAGATTTGAGTTTTAGGACCTAAAAAATTTACAATATTTGAAAAGTTCTTGGCTTGGCACCTGTGGCTCAAGTGGCTAACGTGCCAGCCACATACACCTAAGGTGGCGGGTTCCAATCTAGCCCGGGCCCACCAAACAACAATGACGGCTGCAACCAAAAAATAGCTGGGCGTTGTGGCGGGCATCTGTGGTCCCAGCTACTTGGGAGGCTGAGGCAGGAAACTTTCTTGAGCCCAGGAATTGGAGGTTGCTGTGAGCTGTGATGCCATGGCACCCTACCCAGGGGGGCAGCGTGAGGCTTTGTCTCAAAAAAAAGAAAAGTTCTTGTAGAGAGATTAGTCTAATTCATTGTACTTCATTATAAAATAATTTATCCTATGCTGATGTAATGGCATTGCCTTTTACATGACACTAATAATGAGGGGGTTATTAAAAAGGTCTAAAAAACTGTAAGTATTTGTGGAAATAAATTTAGTCAAATTGTCAGTTTTTATTTATAATATCCAATAAGTGACAGACTTTTTAAGGTAATTACCATAAGAATTTTTTAATCTAAAATTTATGAAAAAAAATTATTTTCTAAATTTTAAAATATAGCATCTTACTATGCACTTGTAAAGATGATAGTCAAAGAATTTTTAGTTTATATGATTTTTTATTTCAACCTCAGTACTATTCTCTCATATATTTTTTTTAACTTTCCATATGGTAGATGATCTTTTAGGCTTATTTTAACAGAAATCAATTCTTAAAGTCTTTGAACCAAATTTTCAGTTCAAATCTTGTAATAATTTTACATTGTACACTACCTATGCTTATTATACAAGCAAACTCAATCATCTAGCGAAGAAGAATTTATTTGAAGGAGACATTAAATTAAATTGGCCAGTATCAAATTAATGAGATTTTCCTGAAGAATGAGTTAACATTTAGTGATCATTTGGATTTTCAAAGTACCTAGTAATAAATTTTTATCAAAACTGGGTCAAGAAGGCCGGGTGTGATTGGCTCACGCCTGTCATCCTAGTACTCTGGGAGGCCAAGGCTGGTGGATCACCCGAGCTCACAGGTTTGAGACCAGCCTGAGCCAGAGTAAGACCTCGTCTCTAAAAATATCCAGGCGTTGTGGCAGGCATCTGTAGTCCCAGCTACTTGGGAGGCTGAGGCAAGAAAGTCACTTGAGCCCAAGAGTCTGAGGTTGCTGTGAACTATGATGCCACAGCACTCTACCCAGGGCAACAAAGTGAGACTCTGTCTCAAAAAAAAAAAAAAAAAAGAAAAGAAAAGAAAACTGAATCAAGAAAGCCCAAAGGAGATATGATAGTAGGGCCCTTAGCATCCCATTGTTGAACAGGAAAATCCCAAATTTCCGTAGAGGAAAGGTTGTTTGAGACTACTGGCTTCTCCTCTGTTTTATAACAGGAGTGAGAGAGTGATGAGTAAGTAAACGTACCGTTTTCTAAGTGATGAGATGGACCTTGTGAACTATAAAGCTCTATTGAAATGTTAGGTATTATTATGTTTAACGTGAATCAGTCCACAAGGAACTCCCACATTTTAGAAAAATAAGAAAAGGAAGTTAAAATAAACCATCTGGAAGATACTATATTTATCATTGTGTTCGTATCTCACATGGACAACATGGGGGAAATCCTGTCTGCACTGTTTACAGAGGGAGTCAGAGCATTCTGTACTGAACTGAAATAAATGCATACTATTAATAGCACACTGAGTCTGAAGGAAAAGGGGGCAAGGAAACAGACCACAGGTTAAATGACTGCCTGAAGTCACACATCGTGTAGATTTTTTGGGTCCTAAAACTCAAATCTATGCCTAAGAAATTCCTTCTGAGAACTACCATTAATGAATTTTAGACCAGAGTTCATAAAGACTAAAGATGTGGATGGACCCTGCGCCAGTGTAGTGACTATGGGGGTAGGAATGATCTTTGCAAACTGACTCCTGGCCAACGCCCAGGACAAAAACCCTTTACTATGTCTCCTGCCATGAGTACTAGGAAACTTTCTCAGGATAAGACGGCTGCAGTTATCAGACCTCACTGTCTTCATTTAAGTGATAAGGAACCCCAGTGTGAAAAAATACCAGGAACCATTCTGTCGGTGGGAGCAAACACTTCTGTGTGCCCTGTCCCCCCAACATAAGGCTTCCAAGGCATACCCAGGAGACTGCCAAGCTGTAGGGGAGGAGAGTCCGGGGCTGCTGCACAGTATGCCGAAGGAGTTAAAGATGGAGCGCAGAAGCTCCCCACAAGAACAAACACGTTCTGTAGGTAGAAGAAAGAGGCTGATTCTGAATTCTGGACGTAAGAAAAGAAGAAACATCTGTAGGGGTTGCTCACAGGTGTTTATTCAAACAGACAAGAGTGTGTCTTGGGGGAAATATGGCAAAAAACTGGGGCATCATTTTGAAATTAGAATATACTTCCAGTGCACATAAACGAAAAGATGGAATCTGCAGAGACAGTACAAGTAGGAAGACCAGCCTCTCCAGGAACTAAAATGTTTATCCAAACACATCAAAAGCCAAAGTTCAGGGATGTCAGAGCTAGAGAAGAACTAGTGAAAAGCAGATTCGGCGAGGCTTCAAGTTATGAGAGGAGGACTGGAGAGGAGGAAATCCCTGATCAATGATCTTTCGAAGGCTGTCCACAGAACCCGGGCACAAACCCAGACGTGAGCAAACACTGAGACAGTTTGTGCAGGAGCTTTTCTCAGTGTTTGGATTCTGTCAGACATGGCAGTGCCTTTCAAGATGTGCCTAACACCCCTTAGGAATTGGCATATACTATTTTTTTTTTTCTGATTTAAAATTTCCACATTGTAGAAAATTGAGAAATTAAAAAAGATTTCCCATAAAAATACCACAACCCAGGGAAAACTGCAACTAATATTTAATACAAAATTTGGATCACATGCTATATATTTTATACAGTACATCATCTGTACCTTTTCATGTCAAATTTATACATCTATGTTTTTTAAATTGTTTCTTAATTATTAAGGTGTTCAACAACTATAGTTCTGAGAAAAACAAGTTTCTCTTTATCCGCTAGAGTTTGTTTATTTAAATTTTAAAGGTGGCTAAGGAAACGAGTGCATTTTAAAGGTATTATAGCACTATTTGTCAGGAAGAAATACAGGCAGCAGTATATTTATAAGGCATGGATTATATTCTGGAATATTACAGAGTTTATGAGCTGGTGACTTACCTCACTACATTAACTGAACTCATTAGTGAAGCCAAGTTTTAAGGGCAAGCCTAATTTATTTTTAAAAATGAGATTTTAGAAGATTGAAACATGCTTAAATCATCTCATTTATTGGCAATTAATCATTTGGTATTTAAGGAAAAGCTGTATGTATCCAATATAAATTCAAAATCATGAAAAGTGGGCAGTGCCCGTAGCTCAGTGAGTAGGGCGCCAGCCACATACATTGAGACTGGTAAGTTTGAGCCCAGCCTGGGCCTGCTGAACAACAATGACAACTGGAACCAAAAAAAAAAAGAGCCAGGCGTTGCAGCAGGCGCCTGAAGTCCCAGCTACCTGGGAGGCTGAGGCAAGAAATCACTTAAGCACAAGAGTTTGAGGTTGCTGTGAGCTGTGATGCTACAGCACTGTACCAAAGGGTGACATAGTGAGACTCTGCCTCAAAAAAAAAAAAATTAAAAGTAAAAACTAAAAATCATGACAGTGAGTTTTAGTTTGTTTATAACATAAGAAGGAGTAAACCACTCTGAATTAGCCCAGAGATTCCCAGGCTATTATAAAACTTCCTTTACCAAAAATAAGGCAGTGTGATTTTAAAGAACTAGCATTTTTATACCCTTATGAGGTCTTGGAGAAATATTATTTCCTGAGTGTCAGTGTTGAAAACTTAGAAAATAGGAAAGGTTTAAAAAAAAATCAGAATTAGAATTTGGTGAGGACTTGCCCCCACTCTCCCTAAGAAAAACAACTATATTTTTTGCTTTGAGATCCTTTAACTTCTTACTCAACAGAAGATCTGAACATATTTTCCATGTGTTATACTCATTTCCTAGTCTTTGGGCTGTCACCTGTACAGAAAACCTACTTACACAATGTAGTTTGAATCCTTTCCCTACAGAAATCTTCCCATAATTCCACACTTCCAATTTTTCTCATCTACTGATGGGATAAAACATTCCAGCTCCACCTGTGTTTTATTTTTCACCTTATTCCCCTTTACTCTTCTTACGCCATCCCCACACCTTTACTAGAGTGGCATAAGCACTCTTCTTCCTTGGACCTTTTGATCACTCCTCACTTGCCTTCCTTTCAGGCCATCCCTTAAACTTTTATGTTCCCACCTCCTCCTAGATCAAAACCCACTGAAAAATGTTGAAACCATCCAGTGATCAGATAAGGGAAACAAACTAATAGGCACCTCATTTTTTATGTGTTTCAACTTAGAAGTACTACATTTCTTATGTGTGATCATGGGGTGAATAAAGACTATATATTTTGGCTCAGCGCCTGTGGCTCAAGTGGCTAAGGCACCAGCCACATACACCCAAGGTGGCAGGTTCAAATCCAGCCCGGGCCCGCCAAACAACAATGATGGCTGCAACCAAAAAATAGCTGGTTGTTGTGGCGGGCGCCTGTGGTCCCAGCTACTTGGGAGGCTGAGGCAGGAGACTCACTTGAGCCCAGGAGTTGGAGGTTGCTGTGAGCTGTGATACCGCAGCACTCTACCCAGGGGGATGACTTGAGATTCTGTCCTGATAAAAAAGACTATATATTTTTTTAATTCCCTTCAGTGCCTGGTTAAATTGTTACTATGCTGACTGTCATGATTTAAACCATCCTGAATGTCTCATGAGTCTACTAGGTGTATAGCCTATGGTCTACAACGGGAGATCCCTGAGTTTCTTCCTCGCAGTGTTTCCTTTTTTTTTTTTGGCCACAGCTGGGTTTGAACCCCTCACCTCTGGCATATGGGGCCGGCACCCTACTCCATAGGTACCACCCTCTCTCAGTGTTTTCACTTGTATTAGGACACAGATAATTTGTGTAGGAGTGAGTTAATATTATTAAGACTGAAATCTGTTAAGCTACTTGCTATAACTCCAGTACATTTCTATTTATAGACCCATCCAAAAAGTTGTCCAGAATTTCTCTTGACAAGCTCTTGTTTCAGATTAACTAACAAAAGCATTCTCTGATACTTGCAGGAATCCACCCATGTTGGTCATGTAGGGAGTGTTATGCGAGGACCTCCAAGGCTGCCACCAAGGTAAGTAAGTGTGTGAAAAGTTAGAGAAAAACTAACTCAAAGACCCAGAATTCTTTTCTGTCAGCAAAACTAAGTGTTGTTGGCTCTAGATCTTCTTTTAGAGATACAATAATGTCACAAATGCAGCCTAGCCACTGGCCCACAATTTGCTTCTGACAGTAGACTATGAGAATCTCTGCTCCTATTTTAACACAGTCTAAAAACTGATAGCGCAAAAATAAATAAATAAAAGCTAATAGAGCACAAACATGGATCTGTATTACTTTTCCTGAAACAAATGAGTAAGACTCCTTCCCGAACTTAAAACAACTCCACCCTCACAGCAAAGAGAGACAAGCCTCCTGGTTTTGGCATTTCCGAGAGAGAGAGGCTTTGTGAGCTCAGAGGTGACCTGCCTCCTGAGTTTCCAGGGTATTAGAACAAAAGGCTATAATGGTAGCGGAAGACATCACTACGTTAAAGACTATTTCTTTTGTCAGGATTAAAGTAAGGCTTTGAAAGTAACAGTTGTCTTATCTCATTTTCAGAACTGGCTTTGTTGATATTAATCTAAATCGGTGTTCTAATAATAATTCCCATAACATGAATATTGGGGGATTTTGATGTTTCTTTTCTAATCACATGCAAGACCCCTGCACATACACCTAACATCTCATTATAAGCTTTCATCTCAGACGTTAGTAGAAAGTGCTTAGCTTCCTGAAATAGTCATGGTATATTTAAGAGCAAATGGGGCCTTAGAGAGCTCATGATAGTAAATGCTTGTTTGTCTTGAACTAATGAATCTCTAGTGCAAGATAAGAGGAAGCTGGAACATCGTGGCACTTCCTCTAATAGCACAGCGTTTAATGCAGGGGTCGTTTGCTCAAAAATAGCATACCTTGCATGTTTTAGTAAATTGTGTTACTGGAAGGTGCGTGTGTGTGTTTGTGTCTGTGCCTGTCTGTAAGAGGACAGAACAGAATCTAATACTGAGCAGAATGCTGACTCATGGCTACCACATTGACTTTCAGACCTGTAAATGGAAAAACCATTCCAGCTCAACAGCCTTCTCCCAAGGTGCCCCCGGGGAGACCACCTCCCCCCAGAATTTCTGCGACCAGAACATCAAATAAAAAACTGCCTTTTAATCGGTCCTCATCTGACATGGATCTTCAGAAAAAAAAAAGTCACTCAGCATCTGGACTCTCAAAAGCCAAGAGCCAAGTCTTTAAAAATCAAGATCCGGTGCTACCCCCTCGCCCCAAACCTGGACACCCTCTGTACAGCAAATACATGGTAAATTGGGGTTGTAAAAATGTTTGTGGTCAAGAGACTTGTCCTAAGGTATATATAAGATTCCTTAGAAAAAGATGGTGAAACAATTGTCCCTTGTCCCTAAGCGTGCTTTAGATAAGTAGGCCAAAATAAAGCCTAGGTCTTTAAATAGTTGAGCTTTATTATTAGGAGAAATGTAAGGAAAGAGGAAGCAAGTCAGGCAAGGATTATGACTTGCTGTCTGTCTTAACCAAAAAGGAACTCTGAAAAATCTGACCTAGAAGGTTATGCTGATAGGAGTAACTCTGACAGATTACATCTTTGAATATATATCTCATCTATATCTTGATATGGTTTAGTTTATACCTTCTTTTCATGTATGTATGTATGTATTTATTTATTTGTTTTTGAGACATAGTCTTACTCTGTTGCCCTGAGTAGAGTTCTGTGGCATCATCATAGCTCACAGCAACCTCAAACTCCTGGGTTCAAGTGATCCTCCTGCCTCAGCCTCCCAAGTAGCTGGGACTACAGGCATGCAGCACAATGCCCAGCCAACCTTTTCTATTTTTGGTGGAGGTGGGGTCTCAATCTTACTCAGGTTTATCTAGAACTACTAACCTATAGCAGTCTTCTCACTTCAGCCTCCCAGAGTGCTAGGATTATAGATGTGAGCCTGACCTCTTTTTTTAATTTTCAATTAGTATGAGTATATAATAGTTATATACATTTATAGGGAACATGTGATGTTTTGATACAGTGTCTAATGATCAAATCATAGTTTATATCTCATAGATACTTTGCACACTGAATAAAATTTAAAATGAAGCAGAAAGAAAGTTCTTATTCAAATGGGTGGTTATTCCCTCATTTTCTCCTTTTAATCCATTTAATATTTACCAGTTAGAAGTTTGTGTTAATAATCAAGATAGTTAAGGTATTAATTTTTTTCTCTTTGAATGTTTTTCTCATCAAATGACCTAAACTTTTGTCTCTATTTCCCACAGTTTAGAAACAAAGTTGATCTGCTCTCTTCTTTGGTCAGGTTAACCTGAACAAATCTAAAACAAAAAAAACAATAAGGAAATCAGGACTGCCTGCACTTTTTAAACAATTGTATGGCAGAGCACCTCCTGATAAGAACAACAGTAATTTTATTTTGTTTTTATGCTTCCATCATTGAGCTAGAAGTGTTTGTTTTTTTTAAAGCCATTCAGGGTTTTCAAAAAATCCTCCTTAGAGAAAGGTAAAGGCAGATAAGAAGGAAGTTGTATATTTATATTCATTTAAACTGATGAAATTCTAATTGCTGAAGCCCATGGGTGTTCTTTGGGAGCAGTTACATGATAAATAAAAACAGTGGCTGATGTGTATTGAATATTAATTATGAGCCAGATATTGTTCAAAGCAGTTTACATATATTAAATAACTCATTTATTCCTCATACCTACCTCCTAAGGCAGATATTATTGTTATCACCATTGTACAGATGCGGAAAATAAGACAGAGATACGGAGTAACTTGTCCAAGGCCACAATGCTAGTTAATGTTTGGGATCAAGATGTGAACACAGGTCTCCTGGCTCTGACCCCTGGCTTCTAATCATTATGCCAAATGATGAAGATAATATCACTAGTTGTAGTCTCTCCTTGGTTTAAACATTCTATGTTAAGGGGGAACCAGATTGTGCTTAAGGTGCTTAGAATACTTGTATGATGTCAAAGCATTTTAAAAACTGAAAGAATTAATACCTTCAAAATGGTGGTATATTTAGTGTAGTATGTCTCATTAAATAATTCCTTAAGTCTCCCATTTTTTCCACTTTTTCTTTTCTTTTCTTTTCTTTTCTTTTTTTTTTTGAGACAGAGCTTCAAGCTGTCCCCCTGGGTAGAGTGCTGTGGCATCACAGCTCACAGCAACCTCCAACTCCTGGGCTCAAGCGAGTCTCCTGCCTCAGCCTCCCAAGTAGCTG
>CAUYTI010142428.1:0-26572 GCA_963575145.1 Galago senegalensis | reverse complement strand
TTTACAGTTCTGGGAGTCAGAAATCCAAAATGGTTTTCCCTGGGCTAAAATAAAGCTTTTGGCAGGACTGTGCTCCCTTGTTGGAGTCTTTAGGGAAGAATCCACTTTCTTTCCATTTCTAGCTCTCATAGCAGTGGTTCTCAACTTTCCTAATGCCACGCCCTTTAATACAGTTCCTGTGGGTCACAACTCACAGGTTGAGAACCGCTGTCCTAGAGGGAGCCTGCATTTCATGGCTTGTGGCCCCCTTCTATCTTCAAAGCAAGCAATAGCAGGGACTTTACCCTGTCATGTCATGACTGACTCTCCTGTTTCTCACATTTACTTCAAGGACCCCTGTGATTAGATTGGACCTGCTTCCAATTTTCAAATACATATGATAAATGATTCCTGATAAGTACTCTTGTAACCAAGTCTTGACACACATCTGTGACTTTTTCTTGTCTTTTGAAGCATCTAATATACATTACCAAAATGCCCTCAGAAAGACGGTACTAATTAGACTCTTATCAGTACTCACATGCCTACAAACTCATCACCAGTATACACCAAAACGCTTCTTGGTCACTACTTCTAAAAGTATCAGTATGACAGTGTCATATGGGCAAGCCTCTCACCACTAAGTGCTGCTCCATCTCCTGCTGGGGACACCTGATCCATCTTCTGGGCCCTGTACGGTGGGAGGGGAACACGCTTCCCAAAAGTCACCTTGACCATATGTATAGGAAAGAAAATCATCTTTGAAATACTGAAAGTGGGGATAGGGCAGGAGGCTCTAGGGTGCTCTAGAGCCAGTCAGGATAGTACCCCATAGGAAGGGTGGGAAGCCCATTACATGGCCTCCTCCTTGGCCCTGCCTAGATGACTCATCCTCACATCTCTCTGGTGACTGCCTAAGCCAGGGCGTGGGACAACAGCATCTGTTATCTGTGAGCCAACTGTATCTCACTGTTGTCACTGACCACTGAGGTTACAGGAGTGAGATGCTGTGTTTTAAAGGACCTGTCCCTATCTAGAACAACCAGTCCCAATCCCCATACCAGTCACATTTTCCTGTTGCTTAAGTTCCTAATATCCTATACCTCTTCACTATAGGTCAATTCTTTATTTTATAAAGTAGATAAAAATTCATTCCATTGTGGGCCTGGCCATGATCAGGAAACTGGGACTGTAAATTGAAGGCCTTTGAATCTAGGAAAGGCAATACTGACCTCATGGTTATTGTCATAGAAATTTGTGTGTTTTTAAAAATTGAATTTCCCTGCGTATTCTCTCATTTAATTCTCACAACACTCCTATTAATGAGGGGCTGTGTCTCAGAGCAGGGAAGTGGCTCACATGTGGCACACCACTGACTTGCTGGCTGTGAACTCTGGGCTCTGTCTACTTCACCTCGTTATCCCTGGAAGCGCTACCAGCCCCAGAGAGCCACAGGGCAAAGGGAGCAAAATTCTGGGCCAGGATCAGGGGACCTGGTTCATGGCCTGGCCTTGCCTTGCCACAGCTGGTGAGACTGAGGATAGCCTGCCACCCTTCTCTGGACTCAGAATCCCCATCTGGAATTGAAGAGATTGGATCAAACAATCTCCAAGATTTCTTCTAACTGTGCGGTCTTAGTTAAGGCTTATTTGGTGGCAACAGAAATCCACTTGGTTTAAACAGAAGTGGAGAGAACAGTCTAAAATCCAGGGATCTCACAGACCTCAGGCAGGAGCCAGCACCAGACCTAGAGGGCCTGGGACCTGGGAGGTAGCTCTTGAAGCCCCTTCTCTGGACTTTGTGGGTCTCTATTTCTTTTAGCTCCTCTGTTCATTCTTCTCTCTCTGCTAACAGGTGTTCTTTTCCTACAGACTAGCTTTTTCTATGTCTTTGGCCAATTGAGTCATGTAACAACCCAGCTTATTAAAAGTCCTCACTTCTGGGAGTCAGCTGAGCTCTACCCAAACGCCAATCCCAAGTCCCCGGAGAAAGGATTCCTACTGGGCGAGGTGGTTGGATATCCACCTTGGTCACCTGGGTCCTGGTTATGTCCAGGAAGGCAGGGACATATAGCACAAAGAAGCAGGGCCTCTGTGGGAGAGATGCCTCCAAGGGGCTCCACACACAGGACAGGAAGAGCATTCTTCAGAAACAAGGTTAAGTACCATTCTGTTCCAGAGGAGGTGACATTGAGATCTGTAGAAAAAGTGCAAGCTTACCAGCAAGCTGGCCTGTGTGCAGCATCAGCAGGGATGACTCCAGCGCCCTCCCCAAGGGCACACGCGACAGCTGGTGACAGCAAGCCAGTCCCCTTAACATACCCAGCTGTCTTGCTGCCTATGAGCTGGGTGATGTGGGACTGCAGCACCAGGGGGCTTGGAAAGGACCAAAGGATGGAGACAGCAGAGACCACCAGCACCAGTGCTCAGAGCTTGATTAGAGCTGAAGCACCATTTGCCTCCGCTGATCCTGGCAGCTCTGTTTCCCTGACCACCTTACTTTAGTTCTTAAAGGTGGCGTCATCCTATCAGCCAACCTGGGCACAGACACAGTTGTGTATGTGTACTTTTAGACACTACCTATGATAGTTTGGAGAGTTTCCTTAGGACCCTCCCTAAGCCTGCTCAGTCCTGAAGGGACCCATGTGGGAGGAGACCAGGGTGGGCACCCTGGAACTCTTTGGGCATGTCCACAGTACCAAGGTCACAGATTCTGTGAGTGCAGGAAGGGATCAAGGGGGCTGACACATGAATCCCTCAGGCTGGGCAGCAAACGTCCAGCTAACAAACACTGCTGAGCCCTTGCCAGGTATGGAGTTTTTACTCCAAGCTGAAGATGAAGCCCTGGGTCTAGAAACTGACAGTCTGCAGGGAAAGGAAAGATTTACACAGGCTGGAAAGAATGAGGTGGGAAACGCCTCCAGGTGGCTGAGTGACCTAGTCCTTGAGTCCTTGAGGATCTGGACAGAGGCAGAGGCAGCCTAGCAGGGGTGATGGGCTCTGGAGGTGGGGGAAGGAGGGGAGCAAAGGTGAGGATGTGGGGATGTGACGGGCACATGTGGGACCCTAGGGTCTAGAGCTTACAGGTAGAAATAGGGGAGAAAAGGTCTGAAATATAAGATCAGAAATGCAAGGTCTTGAACAGCAGCTTAAGGAGTAGCAATATGATCCCATAAATAATGGGCGCTGGAGATGATTTTTTAGCAAGTGGGTGAGTTGGAGAAGAAAGCAGCAGTTAGGTATGAAATATCTGAAAGTGGTGTTCTCAGTAGATTCCAGTTTGTGAGAAGAAAGTACTGGAGGGGTTTGGGTGGGAAGTTACTACAAGTCATTCAGGAGCCAGATGTTAAGAGCTTGGGTCAGGGTGTGTAGGGGAGTGAGTGGTTGGGAACAGACATTTGAAAAACTGCAAACACTGGGGGACATGGTTGCCCATTTGCTAGGGGAAGGAGAGAAACATCAATCCTGGATTACTATGTGGTCCCAAAGTCAGAAATAGGGGGTGTTTTTTATCTCCAACACCTACACACCCTCACATGGCAGGGTCAGGGTAATCGATGAATCGAGGAATTCTGTCCTTAAAAACTCATATCACATGCCCCTCTCTCATCCTCGGCTCTCTGGAAAGGCCCTAAGAGCCGTCAAATGTGTATCACGGAGAAAACTGATAGAAGAGGAAAGAGGAGAGAAAATTTCATTGCCAGCCTTGTAATCAATACTTCACCCATATTCTCAGAAATTCTCAAAATAATCAAAGGCGCTCTGGGGGGAGGAGTACAGGGCCCGGCTGTTCAGGACAGGGGGCTCTCAGCTCCGCAGCACTTCAGGCTTCCTGCTGGGATGTCTGGTGCGGGGCATCAAACAGGCAGGCCAACAGATGGGCAGAGGAAAGCCTGTTGGGGAACAAGGTCTACCCTTGGGCTAGAGATCTGCCCATGCTCCGACTGTCAGGAAGCTGAGTAATGACAAGGACCCCTGTCAGGAAGTCAGGCAGAGAAGAGCTTTAGGGACACAGGTAGGGAGTTTGACAGGATGGTGAGGCCCCAGAGAGACAGGTAGATCTAATCCTGGGTGACAGGTCAGGGCTTGAGTCCAAGGCATGGGGTCATCTCCCAGAGACTGTGACTTGAAACCACTGTTCGAGTTCATTCTTCTTTGGAGCTCAGTTGGCACTGGTTTCTCTCAAATTTACATTCCAATCTCAGCCAGCTTATCTGGTGGGAATAACAGGCTGGCATAGGAATGCTGATGAGAAAAGGGACGGGAGAGGCATTTTATAACTAATCAGGTTATAATTATGGACACCCAACTATGAAAAAAAAAATAAAGTCATTGTTCCTGGACCTGAAAGACAGGACCAGGAGTCAGGTTTTAGAGTCACATGGGTTTTCCCTTTTGTTCCAGCCCGCTTTTTCTTCTTCTCTGTTAATTCATTAATCTAGACTCTAGATTCCAGAGCCAGTTAGATTTCTTTCAGGAGGGACTGTGTTAATTTGGGTTTGACCTTCTGATCCTCATGGGTTGATAATGACCGAGTGCTACATATTCACTCACAGCAAACAGCAAGTTAATCCTGGGCCTTCTGTGTGGAGCAAGACAGACTGGATTTCAGCTCTCAATCTCCAAGAAGGAAACAAAGTAGTTTCCTAGAAAATAGTAAGGGACCTAGAAGTTTTCTATGTTGAGAATACAGACAGAAAATAAGGTCTGAATGTTTATATCCCTTCAAAATGTGTTGAAACCTAACTTCCAAGGGGATGGTGTTAGGAGGTCAGGCCTTTGGAAGGTGATCAGGTCATGATGGCAGATCCCTCATGAATGGGATTAGTGCCCTTATAAAGAAGACACCCCATGACCCTCCCACCATGTGAGAACACAGCTAGACGGCAGTATCCATGAGCCAGGAAATGGCCCCTACCCAGACAAATCTACTGATGCCTTGGTTTTCAACTTTTCAGCCTACAGAACTGTAAGAAGTAAATCTCTGTTGCTTATAAGCCACTCCCTTTGTGATATTCTGTTATAGCAACCTGAACTGACTAAAGCAGCGGAGGAACATAACCAGGAGAGATATCAAAGGAGTTAGGGGCAGGAAGAACAAGAATGGGAGTCAAGGAAGCTGGGGAATCCAAGGAGGATTCATCACCAGGCTCAAAGGCAGAAACTAAATCAGAAGAATGAGAGCTGCAGAAGGCTCAGAAGAATTGGCTGCCAGGGGGTAACTGGCTTCCTTTAGGGGAACAGCTTCAAGAGAAAATGGGGGCAGAGACTAGGTATGGAAGGATAGTAGGGATAGGGAGGCAGAGTGGGCCCTTTCAGATGCTCCTCGGAGAAGAGGAAGCAAAATAATCTGCAGGGCGCTGTGCACCAGGGGAGGTGCTTAAAGAGAGGGCAGACTGGACAGAGGACCACTGGGAAAATAATTTTACTTAGATTATTTTTTAAAATAATCTTAACTAACAATAAAAGAAATGGAGAAATAAATTATGATGTAGTCATAAGATAGAAACTTCATGGAAATTAAAAAGTAATGAGTTATTGCTAGATATAATATACATGAATTGTACCATTTTGAGCAAAAGAACACATGATGGGGCGGTGCTCAAAGGGGTAGGGTACTGGCCCCATATGCCAGAGGTGGCAGGTTCAAACCCAGCCCTGGCCAAAAACTGCAAAATATAAATAAATAAATTTCAAAAAAAAACCAAACACATGATGAGATGGCTCAGATGGGCTGTTGTCAGGAAGCCTCAGTTCCTTATCATGTGTCCCTCTTCACAGGACTGCTTGAACAACATGGCAGCTGGCAGCTGGATTCATCCAGAATGAGTATTCAAGAGAGAGCAAGATGGAAGCCACCTTGTCTTTTATGGCTTAGTCTCAAAAGTAACACCCATCCCTTGTACTATGTTCTAACCATTAGAAGCAGTCACTGTGGCTAGCCCACACTCAAGGGGAGGGGAATTAGGTTCCTCTTGAAGGAAAGCGTATCAATTTGTGGGCCTATTTTAAAACCACCACAGCCCAGAACTGAATAGTGCAGTATTCTCAAGTATTCAGAAGTTTAGTAGTCAAAGGACAGGGTCTAGGACGTCTCTTTGTAGGCGGAATAATGTCCCCCAAAGATGTCTATATTTTAATTCCCTGAACCTGTGAATATGTTATGTTGCATGAATTAAGGTTGCTAATTGGCTAACCTTAAAAAGATTATTATTTTTCATTATTCAGGTGGACTCAATGTAATCACAAGAATCCTTAAAAGTAGAAGCAAGAGGCAGAAGAGTTTCAGTTTCAGAGTGAGAGGCCTGAGAAAGGCTCACCTAGCCATTGCTGGCTTTGGAGATAAAAGAGGGGGCTATGAGCCAAGGGAAGCAGGCAGCTTCCAGGAGCAGGAAAAGGCAAGGAAACAAACTCTCCCCTAGCTCCTCCAGAAGGAATGTAACCATGTGACACCTGGGTGTTAGTCTAATAAGACCCATTTTAGACCCATTTCTTATTGGCTTATGCCATTAAATTTGTAATCGGTTATAGCAGCAATTGGGAACTAATACAGGGCTGTGCCCACACTTCTTTCTCCCATGCCTGACTCACTTCTGCTTTCATCACATGCTTCCGATTGTTGTACTTATTTCTATATAGCCTATATTTTTATTATGCCTAAGTGCCATCCCTCCTTTAAAACTGTAAACTCCTTTAGTTGAAATACATTCTTCTTAGTATAGTATGACAAGAATGGAAAAGCAAATATCCAATGTACTCAGTACTGATATGAAGCCAACAGATGACCCAATGCATGCCCAAACAGGAGAAAAATTCATTTCAATTCAAGTTGGGGGAGGGGTAATGAGAGAGAGGGAGGGGTTGCAGTGCTCCCACTGAATGGGTATGGGGGTGAAGGGGGATTGATGCACCTTTTGGGTGTGGTACGTAACCACAAGAAGAATTCAACCTAACTAAGTCAAATACTTTGACCTGGTTGCTTGTACCCTCACATTAACCTGAAATAAATTTACTTATGGAAAAAAAAAAAAACAACTGTGAACTCTTGAGAACAAGATCTGCATTGTGCTTTGGGTTTTGTTATTAAAATGTTTATCTGAAGCACCAAATACGTGGCTCATTACTATGCTGCCATTAAGAACCTGACCAGTCATTTATTAGACTGTCTAAAAGCGGAAGCAGGTAACTTAGCAAAGAGATGAAACAAGAAAGAACTGCTGTGAAATAAAGTATGGAATCCCATCACAACCTCCTCTCTCAAACTGAAGCCAAAGCCTTACACCCGCAGCAGGATATTTCACTAAAATACTCTTTCCTCCATATCTTTCTTTTTTTTTTTTTTGAGACAGAGCCTCAGGTTGTTGCCCTCGGCAGAGTGCCGTGGCATCACAGCTCACAGTGACCTCCAACTTTGGGCTCAAGCAATTCTCCTGCCTCAGCCTCCCAAGTAGCTGGGACTACAGGCACCTGCCACAATGCCCAGCTACCTTTTGGTTGTAGCTGTCATTGTTGTTTGGTGGGCCCAGCTCAGGTGCATGTGGCTGGTGCCTTAGCCTCTTGAGCTTCAGTTGCTGAGCTGCCATATCTTTCTTTACTCTCATTTCAAGCTAGTGGTCAAGTCTCATCTTTCCTCAGTCTGAGAAGTTGGGGCAGGCATAGAGTGGATGAGTAGGAGGTTGGGAGGTCACTTTGTCCTCACCTTTGTAAAGCCCTAAGGTCGCTGAAGGGATGTGTTTCCACTGGGGGTGAGGGGAGGGAGAGGACTGCCTTGAGGACGTGAGGAGGGTGGAGCCCAAGAGCCCAAAAAGGGCACTGAGTTCTATGAGCAGCAGATAGACCTGAGTCCTGCCTGGACACAAGGTCTCCAGGAGCACTGCAGGCTGGACTCGAGGCCTAGGGGCTCCCAGCATCACCCAAGATGTCCAGGCCCCCCCACACAGTGCAGGGGTCTTTCCTGACACTGCACCGCTGGCACCACTATTATCAGGGACCTTCCAGTGCTTTGATCTGGGACAGTGAAGACCCAGATGGATGAAGGGAGGTGGTGGTGGGGAGAATCTAGAATGACTAAGATAGAATTTCCCACTGGAAGCAGGAGGGGTTGGAGTCTAAAATACGCTGATTTAGAAAAAAAGAATGACACTCCACACACTCGAGTGTGGGACTAGTATTCAAAACAGTGACATCTGTTTTAGCTTTAAATGATGATTTTTAATCTCCGGTGGAGGCCTGGGGCGGGAGTGGTACTTAAGGGAACAGGCCCTTTCTGTGCAGCTCAGATAGTGGGGAGATGATGAGCCGGAACTGCTGGTAGGTTCTGCGGCTGCACTAGGTTGGAAGTATGTACTCCATCTCACCAGGGTTGAGGTACAGATAAATCAGAAGGCAGCTCCAGAAGCCAAGGGTGAAAACGGTGCCCAGACCTGGTGCGAGAGCTTTTTGCTAGGTGGGGAGAAAGGTAGGGTTCTAAGGATGGTCAGGCCAGCAGGTGCACCCTCCCCACCATTGGAGCTTCTGGGCGGCAGCCTCAAGGTTGGCTGACACAAATCACCCTTCCTGGTGCCACATCCTCTACAATGGAGTGGTTGTGTGGGTGGCAGCATCTGCTGACAATCCCTACTCCCTGCACAACCACAGGAGGGCTTTGATGCCAGTACAGCTGGAGCACACACCCCACTGAGATAAGGCACATCTTGCATGGATCTACCTACCCCTGATTGTAGTTGTTCTTTAGGGCACACAACAAACATTTCTCCTGCAGAGGACAGAAAGGGCACAAGAAAGATCATTTTTCTCTGGCCCAAGATGGCCAACCTGCTAGGTGCCTCATCAGACCTTGCTATGGGAAGGACAGAATAATATAGTGGAACATGGGAGCACACACATCAGGGTCCAGTCCTGCATGGCTGTGGCTTAGACTGAGGCCTGCAAGGCAACTTGTGTAGAGGAGGGCTTCAGACTTGGGGCAGTCTGAACTTGTGTAGAGGAGGGCTTCAGACTTGGGGCACCCACAGGCATTAGAGGGGTGGTGCTAGTGCCTTCTCAGTGAGTGCTCTGGGGGAGTCAGCTCTGGCCAGGGACGCACTTACACAGCAGGTCCTACATGGATGACGGGGATCCAGTGGTTCTTTCTTTGGTTTTTGTGATGCCAATGTTTTCTTGGGAAGGGCAGAGGGTGCTCCATCAGCTCCATCCATTTTCTTGAGCCTGAGCTGTGGGTCTGTGTTACTCTTTCCCATCAGCCCAAGTTCCTGCAGCTCCTCCTTTGGTCCTTTTCTAAGGGGACTGGAGGGGGGCCAAGGAAGGGCAGAGAGTTGGGGAGAGACAATTTCCAATGTGACAAGGAGATAACCAGTACAAGAGAGGCTGTGGAAGCCTTGACTATTAGCCACTAGGGCAGTAGGAGCCAAGATGACTCCTGGAAGAGTCTGTGCGTTGTTGGAACACAGGGAGGGCAGCCAACAGAGTCAAGTAAGATTCTTTAGGGATTAGGAGAGATAGGTGCAGGTTACACTTACTGCTGGTTATTCTTCTGTATGTTGATTAAAACATCCATCTTCTCATCCATATCTTTTTGCATTTCCTTTAAGAGAAAATTCAAAACTAGAGTCTCCACTTTGAAGGGCTTTTGAAATCCCTTTCTCCCACCTCTCTCTGCATTTTGCTTCCTCAAGAATGGTCACTAGACTTGGGTGAGGTGGCAGATGGGGTGGCCTGTGCTACTCCTCCCTTTCCCCTCCCCACTCTGTGAAAAGACAGAAGCACAGGTGGAGTCATTAGGAGACTTTTCCAAAGTCTCCAAGTGAGTCCCAGCCCCTGAACTGTATTAACTGATCTCACAGTTTGGATGAAACCAATATCTACCTTGGTTTGATGCCTATAAAATGATAGAACCAAGAAAACAAGTCGTGGGACCCCAAAGCTACTTCACTCTTTGGAGCCCCTGCCATGCCCCCAGATTCTGTGTATTTGTGTTTGCTTCATCACCACAAAATATGAGTAACAGCAGCTAAAGTGACACATCACATTTATTTTCTACTAAGAGCAGAAAGAATAATACTCTTGGCAGAGTTTTAAATTTGACCTGGGAAAACTGGATAGAAATAGAGGACATGAAAAAAGTTCAATGGCAGAAGCTTTAATTGACAGTATTTCTTATGAACAAAGAACAGGCTTGGGTTGATCATCATAAAATATGTGTGAAAATAATTTACTCCAATGAAAATAATTTTATTAAAAAAATGAAAGATTTAATAACAGTTGGATTGATTTGCTATGGAAAATTGATCACAGTATTATGCTGTCTGGGTAGAAATTATCTCAGAAAACGCCTTCTGAAAAAGCATTTTGAAATGTTAGTTATTGTGAATAAAATATTTGTATTTATAGAGTCACATATCCTTGAAGTCCACGCCCCATAGGCCCACCACATCGGAGTCCAGATGTCCTCTGTTCTTCCACCTCTCCCCAGCGCTTCAAACTCATCATGCTCTTCTCCCGCCTGAGTTAATTCTGTCTCCCCACTATCCTTGTCATTGTCACTGCTTGCTTCTAATCACCCTGATTAAAACTCTGGCATCAACACAGTGGCTTACCTCCGGGGACTTCATTCTCTATATCAAATCAGTCACCAGGAACTATGATTTTTCCTTCAACGTGTCTTTCAGATTTACCCATTTCCCATCCCTACACCTGGTCCAGCTCTCCTCACCTTGAGCCGGGATGCTGTTCCTGTCTGGTGTTCTTGCTGCCAGACATCGGCACCTACTACCCTGTCCCCCACCCAGGCCATCTTGCAAACACCTGCCGCCTAAGCTTCCGGAAATGCTGCTCCCAGCATGTTCTTTGATTGAGAATCCCCAGAGGCCTCTTGCTGCTTATAGCACCAAGTCTCGGCTTGCCTGTGTGTCTTTCAAAAGCCTTCCTTATCCACTGCCTTTGTGCCCATGCAATTGTCTTTCTCCCAGTTTCCTCAAATGGTTGCACTTCATGACTGATCTCCCCACTGGCCCTAATACACAACCGGTTCCTCCTGCTTCCTGCCGTGTTCAAGCTGTTCCCCTGCCTGAAATAGCCTCCTTTGTGCCTTGCCCTACCCACCAACAAAACACTGTGTTTGCATTTTAATATGGAAATAATTAATGCAGGCCCTTTGTAGAAAACTTGGACAATACAGAGTGACATCAACAAAATGAAATTTCTCAACTGGAAATACTTGCTATTAATCCTTTTGGTTTATCTCTTTCCAGTCTTTTTTCTATATATTTACTAACCTAATTTTTTTTAACCTAGGTGAGATCAGCCTGTATATATTTCTTGGATCTTGCTTTATTAGTTCTTGTTATAAACATTCTTTCTAAATATTATCTTTAACAGTTCCTAATTTTCATTATACAGATATACTGTAATTCATTTGGCTATTTCCCTACTCTTGAAAATGGCCATTGTTTCCGAATTTGTGTTACTGTAAATAATTCTGTTATGAACATCTTTTTATATATACTCATCTGGTATTTCTCATAGGTTAAATTCTGAGACGTGAACTTGATAAATTAAGAGGGTTATAATTTTATGTGTATTGTCTAATAATGTTCCAGTTCTGTACAGTTTTATAAAAATGTTCCAGTTTGGTCAGCGGTGTTAAGAACATTCCTGTCTTATTCTCTAATTTTCCTAAGATAAAATTTTACGTATTTGAATACAAAAATTATTTATTGTTTATTTGCAAGTATTTGACTATTCATGAGGCAAAACATTTTTTATTCTCTCCCGTGGATTGATCGTTCTTGCTCTTTGTATTTTCATATTTGGTTTTTATTGATTTGGATGAGTTTACATGTTATAGATAAAAACCTTTTCTCTATGCTTATCATATTTTTAGAAAATTGCTTTCCACAAACTTTTGTTTTTTCAGTCTGCAAGTGGTGCTTTCTGCCCTGATTATTTTTTTAAAAATCTCACATAGTTAAATAGATCAGTATTTCCTTCCCTTGTATTTATATTTATAACATCCAGTTAAATTGTTACTTAAAATTTCCTCTTACTAGTTTGTATTATTTAAGTTCTTTTTATAGTCTATTTCAGTTTATAGTGTTGACTGGATTATTTTACTTCAAGCAATGTTCTTAATATTATTACATAATCCTCTCCCCACTGACACCAAAAAGTCACCTTCATCATATTTCAAATGTTATAGAGCTGTGATTCTCAGCCTTGAGTTTACCTTGGAATCACCTGGTAAGCTTTAAAAACCACCAGTGCCTGGAGCTCATCCCAGGAGGTTCTGGTTATATTGTTGCAGGGCACAGCCTGGGTGTGTGGGGGGGGGAGGGAGGGGAGTCAAAGCTCCCCCAGGAAATTCTAATGTACAGTCAAGGTCAATAACTGCTACTGAAGGGTTTAGGACTTGGTTTTCACCCAGGGCCACGCATCAGCATCACTTACGGTTTTGAACAAGTCTGCTCCACCCTGGAGATTTTTACTCAGTTCTTCTGGGCTGGGGTCCTAGGTAAATGGATGTTTAAAATCCTCTCAAATAATTCTTTGTATGTCCCTGGCAGAGAGGCTGTTACAGGGTTAGCCATTTTATTCATCTGCTTATCGGTGGGCTGTGTCACCCTGATTTGGTAATTATGTTTGTATCATGAATTGTGATATCTGATAAGGTGAGAGCCCCCTTACAACTCTTGAAAATGTGTAGATATTTGCTTTTAGCTATTTAGGCTTCTACATCAATAGCTCTCAAACTATCACGGGCCTAGGGAACCTGTCGAAAATACAAGGGTTCAAGACCACGTGAAAATGAGTCTGGGCTCTGTCTTCTTTATTAGTGTTCCAGGTGAGCCACTGGTCTAGAATCTAAACTGTCCTCCTAATGATTTATTTTTTTGAGTTTAAAAAGAATCTTATTACGTTTTGGGCTTTTTATCAGATTTGCATTAAGCAAAGGCGAGCAAGTCTTCAAGGCTCAACTTAAGGCTAATTTTCTAAGGACTTTCCTGGTCATTCCAGCCCACATGGATTACTCATGTCTCTAAACGCCTAATTAACCAGCAGCCAATTATTTAGCTTGCAATTCTTTCCTGCAATGGAGTTTGGATCTACTACCAGATTATAAGCACCTGGAGGGCCGGGGCTGGCATCTCGTCCACAGTTTCCAACACGGTACTGGCCCCTGGAAGGCACTCAGTAACGCTTACCTTCATAATTTCCACGAATTCATGAAGCTTGTCAAAATCCCTGTCCATTATAGTCTTTATCTAGTGAAAATGAAAGGCACAGCTGGATAATTGTGTGTTTATCAGAACACATTATATGTCAACTGTGGTGTCTTTGGGGACATTTAAGCAAAAGACAGTGTCTGCTCCTCTGGCATGACTAACCATGGCCTGTTGGAGCCACCTTTTTCACACCGGGGTACGTGTGCCATCATGTCACCCCATCACCAGCCTCGGCACAGCTCAGAACTGGCTACCGCCAGCCTTGCATGTGGAGCCCAGACCACAACTTCCGTTATCCCTTCTTGCTGGATGAAGCCCTTTCCCTGAGTTTGCTCAGGTGGCTGTAGCACAGAAACAAAAAGAGTTTCTGTTTCACTCAGAAACACTCAGGGGGAATGAATGAGGAGGATGGAATTAAACCCTGACGACCCCAAATTCCAAGTCCGCCCCTCTCGTTCAGCTTTATCACTAAGGTTACCTCAGCCCAACCTTATCAATGAGATGCCTCCCAGAGTCCCAAGTCTCTCAAAAATAGAATTTAGGCATCAAACAAGTAAGAAATAAATATCCTAAATTGCCCAGCCCTTAGCACTCATGAGATTAGGACAGAATTGGTTGGATTATTTTTTCCATGCAATTCCTGATTTCCTCCATTGTTAAGAACTATATTTTTCTTGAAACTAAACTTTCCTTGGGAGGGGTGGGGGTGGGGGTTGGGCACACCTTTTGTGTGTAGGACATAACCACAAGAGGGACTCTAATAAAATCGAATATTTTGACCAGGTTGTTTGTACCCGCACATTAACCTGAAATAAATTTACTTCAAAAATAAATAAATAATTAAACATATAAAGAAAGCTTATAAAGAAACAAACAAACAAACTATAGTCCCCCCCATCCCATCCCCACCGCCCCCTGTGTTATAGAAGGCCTCGTCTTGTTACCTGTTTTATCTCCTCCATTTTTTCCTGGAGCTCTTCCCTCACCTCCCTAAGTTCATTCTGAGAAATAAAATGGGGAAGAGGAGGAATAAGAAACTGATCTTGGGTGGAAGATAGGAAACCAGCCACAGAGGAAAGGAAAGATTCTGGGACAGATTCAAAAGAGGAAAGAGTGAGATTTCCACCAGGGAGGAGAGAAAGGCTGCTGTGAAGGGGGGATCCCGGGGCAATCTGTGCCCCCACCCCTGAAAAGGCCCTTCCTGGACACTCTGAAGCTAATCACAAGGGAGCATCGGTCAAACCTAAATTAAGGGTAATTCTTTTTTTTTTTTGAGTCAGAGTCTCCCTATATCACTCTGCATAGCGTGCTGTGGTGTCATAGCTCACAGCAACCTCTAACTCTTGGGCTTAAGTGAGTCTCTTGCCTCAGCCTCCAGGTAGCTGTGACTACAGGCACCCGCCACAATGCCCGGCTATTTTTTGGTTGCAGTGGTCATTGTTGTTTAGCAGGCCCAGGCTGAGTTTGAACCCTCCAGCCTCGGTGCATGTGGCTGGCGCCTGTGGGAACTGCCATTAAGGGTAATTCTACAAAATAAATATTCCAAATTAAGCATCATTCTACCAAAAAAAGTCGATGTCCCAAAACAAAAAGGTTGAAGAACTGCTTCAGATGGAAGGAAAGTAAAGAGACATGGCAATTAGGGGCACCGTGTGATCCTAGATTCTCTCCTGGATCAAACAAGGGTTTTATTCTGCAGTTTTTTTGTTTTTGTTTTTGTTTTTGGCCGGGGATGGGTTTGAACTTGCCACCTCCAGCATATGGGGCCGGCGTCCTACTCCTTTGAGCCACAGGCGCCACCCAAAAGGGTTTTATTTTGTTTTGAAATACATTAGTGAGGCAGTTGATGACATTAGAATGATTTCAGGCCACAGACTGGTGTATCTATATTCATTTCCTGATTTTGGTAATCGTACTGTGGATGTGTAAGAGAATTTTCTTGTTTCTAGGAAAGAAGCAAGATCTGGGGGCAACTTATTCTAAACTGGTGAGAATCTGTCTGAGCTGTCTGGGTCCCCATGCTCACCTTTAGTTCCCGCGTCACTCCTGTTTTGGTGGGTAGCCCTTCTTGTTTAACTCCTTTGTAGGTACATGTCTGTTGATTAAAAAGAAGCACAGAATGTTGGGAATTGTAGGTGTGGGGTGGAATGGCAGAGGCGGGAGAGCTCACCCCGAGTTTCTGCTCCTCCCGTAGGGCCAGGGCAGAGGGGAAAGCTGGCGACCACGATGGTCAGAAGGTTCCTCCATCCTTCTCCTTCCTTCTTGGTTCGTCTCCTTCTACTCCCTTCCTGGCCTGCTGGGCCTCAGCCCTGTCTGTCCTTGACCAGCCACCAAGCTCATTCCCACCTTGGGCCGCTGTGTGAACTCCTTTCTCTGACTAGAAAGTTCCCCCTCCATCTTTGAGTGGCCAGAGTCTTTTCTTCACCTGCCAGCTCAAAGGAAGAGGCCTTTCCTGACCACCCCCAGTGGCCACCCAATCACGTCTCTCCCTCTTAATTTCCTGCAGAGCAGATAACACTACTGATTTTTTTTTTTTTGGTTATTGTTGTTGTTCATTTATGTATCTAACTGGTTACTAGTGTGAAGTTCTATGGCAGCAAAGAGTTCCTCTCTCTGTGTATCCCCCAGCACCTGGGACAGGTCTTGGCTGCCAGAAATAGCGATTGACCCCTGACTCCAGATCACCTCCCCACGGATCTCAGGCCTGGCTGGTGGCATGGCCTCAAAAACGCTTCTTAATATGGTCGGCTCTGGCTTCAATTCCAAGCAAACTGCCTTGTAGGTCTCGCTCTGCAGAAAGAGGAGGCTGGGATTCAGCCTGTCAGGGGGCAGGGTTGGGGGAGGATAACATTTGGCCCTGGCAAGGGGAGCCCCACACCCGCCCCATCCCGACCTGCCTGTCCTACTGAGCTTGTGCTCAGGCCCACAGCCCCCCGCCCTGGCACGCAGTTCTGATTCCTGACAACTCAAATCTTGCCATGTCATCCTCTTCTCAGGAACATATGCCTGCCCTGCCCATCCAGCAGGCAGCCCTCTCGCTGCCAGAGGGGCCTGCATGGAGAAAGCACTTTAAGAGAATTGGAAGCAGCAGCAGCATCAGGGGCCTGGGTTTGGGGGACAGACAGACTCCAGTCCTACTCTCAGCTGACCTCGTTACCAGCTCTGCCAGTTAGAGCAAGTTAATTAGTCTCTCTGAGCCACCATTTCCTCATCTGTAAAATGGAGGGCATGATTATATTTATCCAATAAGATTATCTGAGCCTTAGACCTGCCAGTTAGACGCAGGCCTGGCGTGGATCACAGAAGTTAGCAGGGAGGGGGGACTGCAGTGCTCCTTGTCCCCGCAGAGTCAGCAGAGGCCTCATTCCTTCTCACAGCCAGACCACGGATCAACCTCACACCCATTCCAGGCTGAGAGGCCACTTTATGCTCCAAACAGAGAAAGAAAAGCCCAAGATTCAATGGTGTAGTCTCCAAGCTCCCCCCGCCCCACCCCACCCCCCAGGTCATTCAGTAGGCTCTCAGAGAGGCGCCAGCAAGGTTTCTCCTTTACCAGGTTTGCTTTCTTCGGTTCTGCCCTCTTGGCCGACATGATGGAAGAGGCCAGAGTGTTCTTCAACTTCCCAACCTCCCCACTACAGCCCCTGGGCCAGGCCACTGTCTTATTCAACTTACAGGCCAAGGTCAGGGTTAGATGACCACCTCTGTGTGTGTGGAACAGCTGAGGTCACAATGCCCAGACCCACATGCTGGCCCGGAGTGTCAGCACAGTTTCAGGCCTGGGTGCTTCGGCCACTGAGATGAGGGGCTTGGGCCAGGTTCCAACGTAGCCAGTCTCCTTCCTGCACGGTGGGGACACGGGCTGTCCTAGAAAGTCCACACTGGTGAGGACCCTGGGCTGTGATGGCTGAAGCATGAGGCACGCGGCAGGAGAAGCCATAGCTCCTGGCGCCGCAGGGCTAAGCTCTGGACTAGGAGGAGCACCTGCCTTGATAGCCGGCTTCTCTCTCAGTCCGCACTCTATTTCCTGGGCTGTGCACTCCTAAAGTGAACGGACTCTCCCTCGGACCTGAGGCTGCCTTGGGGTGGGGTGCCCTGAAGTCTCTCTGGTTCAATGGGCAGGTATGTCCCAACACAGGGTTCTCTGTCTTGTGTTTTGGGGGGAGAAGGTCAACAGTCTCGGCAGGATAATTCCTGATGCTCTGGCCTCCTGCTGCCTTGTCCCCCCACAACCCTAATCTCTTCTCGTGGTTCTTCTATTATCTTGGAAGAGGGTTGGGGCGAGAAGCAATATGTGAACAGTGCTAAAGGTCAGGAGCCTTTGCAGGGGAAAAAAGAATAATAAAGAAAGGTCATTCTGAGCACAGCCATAATTTGTGGTTAAAGCTAAAGAATCAAAGGAACACAGCATCCCATGGGACCAAAAATCATTTCAAATCCAGGTGAGCCTGGTTTCTCTTTTCTCTTCCCTCTGGGCAGTCCATTTCCTTCTTCCCTCTCATTGCAAATACTAGCTTACTAGTTGCCAAAGAAAAGGCCAACTTGGACGTTCTGAGGACAGACAGCACTTAAGTACAGGAACCGAAGGCAACTGCGTGTGAATTACGTGCCGCACCTGTAGTTCCCTGGCAGCTCACCCTCCCGTTTCATGCACCTGTGTGGGCCTGTCCTCCTCAGAGGCCACTGAAACTTCCTCCGGAGCCTCTTGCCACATTTCTGATGCATTTCCTAGGTGGCAGTTTCCCAAGCTAGTGACAGCCACGGATCTAATTCTATCGCAACCAAAGGAGAATGTGTCTGTCTCCATGTTCAGATGAATAGAAGCAGGGAAGAGGGACAGTGTTGAGCTTCCCAGACCCCACACTCCCCACTTAGTGAAGGGGTGGGGCTTTAAGTTTCTTTCCACCACCCAGCTCAGTCCTCCCAGATCTGCTAGCTGCATGGTGGAAAGACCTTTGACAGGGCTGATGGAACTACAGTGAAAACGATCAACTTCATCTCAACCTTTACCAGCCCTGCGAAATGGACACCATCTCCTTCCTCCTGCTTAGGCTGAAAGCCTCAAGGACCCGCAAACTTCCCTTGGGCAGCCTAGCAGTTGCTAAGAGAGCCACCTCTTGGTGAGCATAGCATGTGAGCTCACTGGTCTATAAATTAGGAAAGTGAGTCTAAAAGAAATTAAGGTCTCATGGTGAAATAGCATTATAAATTTTAAAAAATTACACACAGGCAGTGCCTGTAGCTCAAGCACCTAGGGTGCAGCCACTACATTGGAGGTGATGGGTTCAAGCCCAGCCTGGCCTGCCAAACAGCAATGACAACTACAGCCAAAAAATAGCTGGGCGATGTGGTGGGCGCCTGTAGTCCCAGCTACTTGGGAGGCTGAGGCAGGAGAATTGCTTAAGCCCAAAGAGTTTGAGGTTGCCTGAGCTGTGATACCATGGCACTCTACGGAGGGCGACAGTGTGAGACTCTGTCTCAAAAAAAAAAAAAAAATTACACACATATATGGGATTATCCTTTGGAGAGAAATTTAACAACAGACCCACAGCTCTGGGCTTGTGCCTTCTCACAGCATTTGCTGTTCCTGTTCTCAAATTCTGTCTCTTGTCGTTGTTGTCAATACACTCTAGAAGGTCTGGGGAAAAGCTTTTAGTGAATCTGAATAATGAGTCTCCCATGCTTTCCTTTGCTGAAAACATTTTGTGAATGCCTGAGGTAGTTTGCATCATCACTGCAATATCAGATATTGCTATGGTGTGATCATGTCCTGTGTGAGCCATGGGACACTCTTACCTGAAGAATGCCAGGGACACCTTTCCTAATCCCTGTTCATGGAAAAGCCCATTCGTACCCGGAGCAGGAGCAGGACAAGGAGCACGAGGCCAACTGAGGGTCCATCAGAGTCTGGGGGGAGAGGAGTATTCAGAACAGACAGAAAGAAGAAACTACCTCTCTTTTGTTGAAATTGATGTCATTGAGGTCCTGGTTTGTTCAGTTTCATGATGACAATACTGTGTGGGGAGGCTGGTGGAGGAAGTTCAAAATTAGCCTCAGGCCTCTGAGTTTGGCTTTTGTGATTCCTGGTCCAGCCCCCTATGAAGACCAGGCCCAGCTGCTATCCCTGAGGGGAGGCGTCCCAGAGAGCAGGAAGAGAATGTCCGCCCCTGCGGTTAGGAGCCGATTTAATCACCAGGGTCCAGTGTTCTAAAGCCCTTTGATCAGGGTGGAATGTTTCATCAAGGTGCCAGAATCTCCACGGCTGTGCTCTCCAGTCAAGCTTGGACATGGTTCAACATAGGTGACATAGATGACCTGCTCTCAGGAAAGTGTGGCCACACACACTGGGTGGCTGCACAGAGCCAGAGAGTCACTCTGGTTCCTAAGCCCCAAGAGAACTTCTTATTATAATCTTTTTAGAGATCTCATACAACTGTTTACTACACTGTCCTACTTGACTGATTAGTAGACACCTTGGAAAACGTTAGTCTGTGCAGGGTACAGATATCTTTTATCATCGATGCATTGATCAACCAGGCAATTTCTGATCATTTCTATAATAGCGGATCTGACCTTGGCTAGAATCACAAAATCCTACTCTGTTTCTTTGGAAAAGTTACATCTAGCTTGTATCATATACACTTTTTGTACCTCTGTTTCAGGAACAAAATGTAACATTCCAAACAGATAATTGTAAGTCATTAGCTGAAACAGCTAAGGACAAGTGAAAGTCTGCACAAGTGTGCAGAGATTGCTGGCTTTTCTGTCCTGTACGTTTACTGTGGCAGGGACACACTTGCCAGGGCCTCCCAGGATCCAGGGAACCTGGCACCATTCCCTGAGCAGGAGCAGCCCATTGTGTGAGCTAAATCAAGAGCCACCTGCCGTCTGAGGCTCTCCCTGCTGTCAGACACGATCCCTAGACCTCCTTACTAAGCGGGTGTCCCTCATTCTCTCTGGACCCAACCCATGTACAGTATGCAGCTCTACCACTCCTGCCTGTCTCAGCTCTGCAGTTGTGATCCTAGTCCCTAAAGCTTTGCTCTCCACCTGACACCTTCAAATTCCCATTTATTACAGAAATAATAAAATCCAGTGGCACAATACACTCTTGGGACTGGCTTTGTCAGGGGACTGTACTTCATCCAGCGTCCACAGAGGATCTCGGCTGGGAGGACTCCCTGGGTTGATCCTAGGAATACCACTCCTCACTCCCCTCCCACTCCTTTGGCTGGAATGCAACCACAGGGCCACATCTGGAGCAAAGGGCTGGGAAATGTAGCCAAGTTTCTTCCAAGAAGAAGAGGAAAGAAGGTTAAGGAACAGGCAGCCAATCTTTGCCACTTTCCTAACTCATTTCATTTTTCTGATTTAACTCTAGCAAGTCCCCTCCAAGGAAACTGATTCAGGATTTTTCTGTTTTTAGTGTAAGAGAGAGGTAAAAGTAGTTCATAAGGTCAAAAAGGGAAACTAGCAGCTGCGAGCAGTGGCACCTGACTGTCTGCCCAGATACTTGGGAGCAGAGGTGGGATCACATGAAGCCAGGAGTTTTCGTCTAGCTTGGGCAACATGGCGAGGCTCCATCTCATTAAAAAGAGGAAACTTACACCAGACACTTGAACTAGGATTAAATCTAATTCTAGCAAATATGAATGGGAGATTTAGGGTTAGGGTTAGGGACCCACTTCTGTTTCACTTGAATGGCCAGTAGGCGGAGACATTGAGACAGATTATAATAATGATTGTATTTGCCTGGGGTTTTATAGTATAATAGCTCCAGTCTATCTCAGTCCCATTCCACAGAAGGCCTTGCTAACCTCCTCCCCCATCACAAGCTCAGCCCTTCCTACAGGCAACACAATGTGAGTCTGGTGTGAAGTTTCTTTTGCTGTTCCAAGTCCTCTGGATGGCCCCGGGGCCCAACCAAGTTGTCTCCACTTTGCCAGCCCCTTCCTGGAGTTTGAGCCCTACTACTGTCATCTTGGCTGAGAATCCATAACCTGCTTCAGATTAACCTTTGTGTCTAGATCTGTGAAGCTACCTGAACTTGGCCATTGCTTGAAGACACCTACCACTGGGTCCCCACCCAGCAGACATGGGTGACAACTGAGATCCAATCAAAGTTTGGCAGAACTTGGAGATAGGCCCGGTGTGGTGGCTCATGCCTATAATTCTAGCACTCTGGGAGGCCGAGGCAGGTGGCTTGCTTGAACTCATGAGTTCAAGACTAGCCTGAGCAAGTGCAAGACCCTGTCTCTAAAAAATAGCTGGGCATTGTGGTGGGCACCTATAGTCCCAGCTACTAAGGAGGCTGAGGCAAGAGAATTGCTTGAGCCCAAGAGTTTGAGGTTGCTGTGAGCTATGACTCTATCCATGGTCCTTTACTGAGGGTGACAAAATAAGACTCCATGTCAAAAAAAAAAAAATCCCCCCAAAACTTGGAGACACTGGCTGTGTATTAGCCTCCTGTGGGGTCAGCCTTGCCATTGGCTTTTTCATGTCTGGTTTACCCCCTTCTCTTGAACATTGTCTCTGAGGTCATTAGCACCTCAGAGCTGGGTCCCTGTGTAGATTGGTCCAGAAGGTGTAAATCTTCTTCTCTTGGTAGGGGTTCCAGGGCTTGGGCTGGGAACAGAACGTCCCTTACCTGGAGCTGTGGGTGGCCATAAAAGCAAGGGTCCTTATAGAGCTGAGTCACGTGGAGAGCTGAGGGCCATGTGCTAGGGAAGACTGTTTAAATGGGTCTCCAAACAGAGGGGTGAAAGACAGGGTCCCAGAGCTACTGTGGAGAGAGCCAGGGAGAAGAGAGGAAATGGATTCTAGCACGGGTGTGGGAGACTCTTACTGGAGACTGAGTTCTAGTGGGGAAATCTGGGTACATTCAGAGACTAAGCATTAGGCAGGATCCAGAGGGTTTGCTGTTCCTTCTGGTTTCATCACTGTGCTCTAGGGAAGGCTGTGGATTTTAATTTTTGTTGGCAAAGACCCTTCATAAACAGGTTGTCTGGTTTTCTGGAACCTGAATTCAATGGATTCCATGTTCCTCTCATGTTTAATGCCAACATATTTGGCTGTTCTGATTTAGTTTTAACAAAGCTGAAAACCCAGATCCACTTTGATATGCTTAATGTAAAATTGGTTCTGTGTAGCTCTGAGCCCCACCGCGAATAAACCCTCTTTGCTGGTGTGAGTGAGGAGGGGTGCCGGCTCCCAGTGGTGGCCGAAACTCAGCCAGCAGGTCTCTGATGCAGCTCTGGACGTTGTTGTTAGAAGCTTGGAGTCTTGCATCATTCTCCAGCCCTCCCAACAATTAAACGGCTCAGCATGGATTCCCTCTGCAACTGAGAACCTCATTGATGGAGTTGGCCCTGCGTTCTGGGGGATTGCAGATCTTTGGAATTCCCACCTGTGCAGCAGTAACTTCTGGCTGGGACCCATGAGGACATGTCCAATAGAAATGTGGAGGACATCTGTGTGGTGACATCTCATGATTTTTTAGGGTTGGCAATTTAAACTAGGGGCCATGGGCAGCACCTGCGGCTCAGTGGGTAGGGTGCCAGCCCCTATACCAAGGGTGGTGGGTTCAAACCCGGCCCCAGCCAAACTGCAACAAAAAAAATAACTGAGTGTTGTGGCAGGCGCCTGTAGTCCCAGCTACTTGGAAGGCTGAGAGCAAGAGAATGACCTAAGCCCAGGAATTGGAGGTTACTGTGAGCTGTGTGATGCCACAGCACTCTACCAAGAGTGATAAAATGAGACTCTGTCTCTACAAAATAAATAAATAAATAAATAAATAAAAATAAACTAGGGGCCATGAGGAAAAGGAGGCCTGATGCCTTTCTGTTTAAGTTCCTTGTGATTTTTTTTCTTTTTCAAGAAACTTGGCTGGTTTTCTATAGCTAAACACTGGAAAGGTTACTCTTTACTGCCTCGAGACACCTCGGTAACCTTCTCCCAACAGCGGACATCTCCTTACTTTGCCTGCTCCCCAGTGTGGACCTTCCCCAGCTGCCCTGATCCCCTGTGCTCACTGTGACAAGCCAACAGGAGACTGAACACCAATCCCCCACCCCACACTTCTTCCTTAAGCTTCCAGCTCCTCCCACCATGTGGCTCCAAGGTATTCCCGGGCCATATAACAGAGCCACACTTTGAGAACCCTCTGGAGCTCTGGGCTCCAACCTGAAGCTGAGGAAGAGGGGGGAAGTGACATTGTCGGCCTCTGGATGGCAATACTCATGTGACAGTTGCCCTCTAGGGAAAGACAACTTGGATTGAATCAAATGCTGGAGCAAGCCCTAGTCATCTGCTGAGTCCCCTGAACACAAATGTTAATTTACATTTGCCCATGCATGTGGGCCCTGCCAGTTCTCAGCCTCATTGCTCACTGGTAGCCCAGGCTCTGGGCCAGGCTGGCTCCTAGCTAGGTGCTCTAGTTCACCATGGGCTGCCTCTCAGGACACATGCTGAGCATTTACTATGTGTCATGCACTCTGTGAGTCACCAGGGGCACAAAGATAGTAACTCACCGTTAATGTGGCTGACAGAGACATCAAATGACATTTTAGCACAATACAGTCAGAGTGATGCTAGCAGTAGGAGGTGAGGAAGCTCAGAGGAGGGGCACAGCCTGGTTCTTGGGGCTGGATGGCTGCCAGGTGCCTTGGGACCTTATTCCTAACCTTGTGAGCTTCCCAATACCCTAGTTCCTCTAGACCCAGGGCCTTCTCTAAATCCTGCACAGGAGCAAAGCAGGGCCATGTGACACATCAAATGCCAGGCTTATCGAGTCTCTGAAGGTGCAGGCTCTGTCTAATCATCAGTGCATATGTCCCGCAGTGCTGGGCCCTGGGTGGGCAGTGTGCACCCGTCACGTCAGATAGCTCTTCCTTCCCGCAGGGAGAGTGCCCAGCCCAGCCCACAGGTGCCCTACATCCCAGGTCAGCCCTCTGTCCCCAGCCTGGTCCGTGCACCTTCACCTGGCCTTGCCACTGTGTGTGGCAGTTTGGACTGGACTTCAATCTGCACATCCTCTAAAACCATGAACAAGAAGGTGTTCTCTGAGCTGTTCGTGTGTGTCAAGCTGTTACTTCGCCTTTTGGAGTCTGGGCAGCTAACCTAGTCCTGTTCTCAGAGGCCCTGTGGGTTCCTACCTCAGGAAATAAGGGATATTTATAAATGTAACAACCCTTGGGTTTTGTATATGTGTCTCCCACAGATCTCAGTGCCCAGAGAATTGGAAAACAGGAGCCCCAGAAGTCCCCACAAAGGACACTTGGCAGCGCCCATCTGGGTTCAGGGGAGACTCCTCTTGCCAACCACTTGGTCACCTTACCTGGCCTTCATCCTGTAGCACCTCCAAGTAGGACGTCCTACTTGGCCTTCACTTGACCCATCCCTCCCCTTCTGGGCACAGCTCATGGCCTTCCTCAGTCTTGGCCCATGCATTCTGACCCCAGGTTGCTTCTCTCTTGACCTTCCCTCCTAGGCAGTCCCAGTGGGAGGCCAGGGTCCTCAGGGTCCTCCCTGCCCAGACCCTGGCCCCTGGCTGCACCCCACCCCCCAGGCTGGTGACAGGCAGGCAAAGTCTCCCAGAGAAACATTTCTCTCCCTGGGCTCAGCTTTCTGAATCCACCCTTTCTGAGGGCCAGCCCCATCCTTCACTGAGATGCTTTCTCTCTGACACCCAGCTAATATGAGGATCTTTGTCTACTCCCCTCCCCCATCCCCTATTCTTCCAGGAGGGACTATCCTGTTTTTCCTACTCCCTTGGGATCCCTGTGACAGCCCTCCTCAGAGCTCATCCCCAGACATCCTCTCAGGAGAGCCCCCTGGTGAGCCCCATCCTGCCTGTCCAGGCTCCTCTGCTCCTCAGCGGGCATCCCCTCAGCTGGTCCACAGCTGGTTAATGCCCAACAGGTGTGCAGGTTAGAACCCAGGCCGGTGGCACCATTTCCTTGTGGAAGGGTGGGATGGCTCAGGCATAAACAAACATTGGGCTGTCCCTTTGCTAAGGAGGGACTTTGGTGGCCCAGGAGAGGGGCCTGGGGCCTCCGTTCCTGATGCAGTGCTTTCCTTTCAGGTTTCTAGAGTCAATGGTTCACCTGCTGGGATCTGGGGAACCACTGTAATAAAGCAGCTAGCTTACACAGGCATTTTGCATGTTTATCTGCCCACACAAGTACCCTACGAGGTAGGCAGATACTACTGTTATTCCCATTTTACAGGCAAGGAAACAGTTCAACCTAGAGGTTAATAATTTTCTGAAATCATGCAGCTAGATGAGGGAGCCACAGCTATGTAGCCAGCAGGTTTAACCTCCACCCCAGACAGCCTCAGCCCAGGGCACAGACCTGCCACCTTTCTTGCCTGAGCAGTAGAGGTGTGGGCTGCCTGGATCATGGCTGTTTTGCCCATGATAGCATTCTCCACTTGACATTTGTAAAATTGGAATTAAGAAAGAGAAATAAATAGAGATGAGCCCTGCTTTTCCAGACCATGGTGGCCACAGGAGGGTGTCATGCCTAATGTAGACGCATGGACTCTATCCTTCTTCTTGCTGGCCCCATAGCCCTGAGGTGAGGCCTACAGCAGCAACCTCAGGAAACACAGGCCTGCTGGAGCCTGGGCTATAATATCACCCCTGCCCCCAGTGCCAAACCCTGGGTCTTTGACAAGCTTCTTTCCCGCTCTGAACTTGTTTTTATTTTTGTAGAGACAGAGTCTTACTATATCGCCCTTGGTAGAATGCTGTGGCGTCACATATCTCACAGCAACGTCCAACTCCTGGGCTAAAGCGATTCTCTTGCCTCAGTCTCCTGAGTAGCTGGGACTACAGGCACCTGCCCACAATGCCCAGCTATTTTTTTTGTTGCAGTTTGGCTGGGACCAGGTTTGAACCCGCCACCCTCAGTATATGGGGCCGGTGCCCTACCCACTGAGCCACAGGCACCACCCTGAACTTATTTATTTTTTTTTCTGAACTTATTTTTTTTATCTGTAAAATGGGATAGTAATGAAGTACCTACCTCAGAGGGCCAAGTGTGTAAGGGGCACAGTGTGTGCTCCGTGTGGGCTGTAGCTGCTACAGAGGCCCCTCATTCACAGGGACAGTGTCCTCTAGGCCTTACTCCTGAGCCAGGATCTCTGGTGCAGAAAGCTGGAAGTTTCACTGAACAGAGATACTGGTGATTTCTTTGTTATGAAATAACTTGGGGGACCTGGAAAAATAGAGTCGGACCCCCACTTACGTTAATTAAATTGGTAATTTATTTTACCTGCTGCAGAGGCTGCTGCTCTGAGAAACAGTCAGCACCTGGTGTGAGTTACCTTTTATAGGCTTTGTGTAAGTGTATTACAGAAGTGAAATGTGGC
>CAUYTI010142427.1:0-12246 GCA_963575145.1 Galago senegalensis | reverse complement strand
CAAGCGAGTCTCTTGCCTCTGCCTCCCAAATAGCTGGGACCACAGGTGCCCGCCACAACACCCGGCTATTTTTTGGTTGCAGCCGTCATTGTTGTTTGGCGGGTCCAGGCTGGGGATTTGAACCCGCCACCTTAGGTGTACGTGGCTGGCGCCTTAGCCAGTTGAGCTATAGGCGCCGAGCCTGCAATCACCTTCTTATATGAAACTTTTCCATGCCCACTTCCTCTCCGAATATAATTATCTGCTACTTTTTATGATACGCTAATTAGCCTGGTATCAGAGCACCCACATGAGTTTACTGCACCTGTTTATTTATGTGTTTGCATTTCAATCTCCTTAAGGGGAAGGATAGTTAGAGAAAGATGTATTTACCATGTACATGGGGAGAATCACAGAGTGATTACTCAATATCCCTATGAAGTTCAGATATGTTTACACCTGCTTTTTAGAGGGGTGGGGAGATGAGCAGTATAGGTAATTCTATTCAGGGGTCATAAATGGTTGCTAGGGAGGATAAATGCATGGGGGAAACAGATTGACTTGTAAATGATTCTCTTACCAAAGTAAATCAACCTGACAGGTATTATATTTTTAACGATTTGGGACAGGTCTGGTTGCATTCTTGATCAATTTGCCTGCAATATGTTGAGATAACAGGGAGAGGAAGGAAAGTGGACTGTTCTTGTGATCTGTCAGTTTGGTTTATGTAGGTGAAGGGAAGCCCCTTCAATGCTTTTTATCTCAAAGGGCCTGTACTTCAAAATTCTCTTTATACCAAGGAGTCATATTTGGGAGTAGAATTTCCTAACATACTTTACTCATCAGTTTTTAATAATCTGTTCCTTCTTTGGATCCCACATTAGACTCAGTCTTTCTCAGCAAACAGCTGAAATTTTCTACAATAATGGACATTTTTATATAATCGTGTCTCATCATGAGCAGTAAACAAATGCATTTCTGGCTTCTCAAAATGTTAATGAAATTTAGACCTGATACTTAACTTTCATTCAGTAAGTCCCCTTGGGTAAGTAAGCTGTCACACTTGAGTGGCCTAATGCTTCTCAGCATCGGCTCAAAAAACCTCTACTTCCTGGTCAGGCTAGAAGGAATTGACCAAGGTGGTTTGTTTTTGCAGTCAAGAGGCCAACTGTGATATGCAAAAATGGTAGAATCAGCTTTCCTTCTCTTTCTGTTTTTATTTAACTTCCTGCCAGAGTAATTAACATGAAAGTTGTACACAAATGAGACAGGTTTGCCTTTAAGAGAAGCTTCTTTCTGTGAGCTCCTTCCAGGCTTGCCTGAGTTAACACATGTTCTCAGGTCTGCCCTGGCTTTCTCTCTCTGAGGGAGTAGTACTTTGACACTCCTAGGCATTTTCTTCCCTGTCATCCTTCCTAACATTTGTTGGTAAAATCAGGAACAGTCCTTTGAACTTTAGTGTATCTTTGAAAATATTGCCAGTGTTGTGGACTGGCTCAGCAGACAAAATTGAATGTGATGCAGAACCTTGTTTAAGACATCAATAAGGAAAGCAGTTATCATTATTATTATTATCAATTATTCTTTAACAAGCATTTTATCATGCATGCCAGTTATAATTACATAATTAATGTACTCAATTCTCAAAACCTATAATGCGAGCTTTTCCATACCAACTCCAGGAAGAAAAGGACTGGAGAAGTTAAGTAGGGTGCCTGAGGTCACACAGCCAGCAGGTGGCCAACTTAAAATTTGAACTCCTGTCTGCACAGTTTCCATTTCACCAGTCCTTATAAGAAAATGTCATGGCTAAGAAGAGGAGAGGTGCTTAAGACAAATGGTAACTGTTCAGCAGAAATGTAGCCCTGTTTCTGTTGTCACTTAGTTGGAAGGAGATGTGGAAGGTTGAGACTTTGCACAGAATGAATTGAACAGCGTTTTACTGACTCACATAAGTGTTTCTTTGCCTTCTAGGAAGATTTCCAGCCTGCAGCAGCCTCAGAGACCAACTGGGAATCAGTCACAAGCTCTATTTCAGTAAGTAATTTATTACTCCATTGCCAGCAAAAGAAACTGATGAAATAGCTAAAATCAACCCCCAAATGACTTCACCTGCATTAAGGACCCGGGGCTTGACCAAAAACCAGACTCAAGCAGGCCATGCTCCTCTGCTGGATTCAGGTTACAGCTGGTCACGTCAGACCCCCTTTCCCTGTGTTTCAGAAAGGTTTCCAGGAATTGCTGGTTTACCATGGTGGGAACTCAGGCTAGACAATGACTTAAATCGTTATCAGTTTCAAAGCAGATCATTCCAAAAAAGGTCTGTGCAAACATCAAACACATCAAACTGGTTCATGGCCCAAACTCAAGTGAGGAATTTTGAAATAACATTTTGAATATTCCAAAGGAAACTGTTAACCTTTGCATTTTCAAGGGTTTGGTCAGCCTTGCAAAATCCCAGCATTTACAGTAAGATAACTTAAGTGCAAATCAGGCATGCCTTCTATTTGACTTGGATATAAAACATAACTCACCCTGAAGCTTTAAAGTGGTTCATGCCCCATTTTTTTCTCTAAATTTAGTCATTTCTCAGTATTCTGTCTTCTTATCTACTTTGTACAGAAAGACCAGACCATGCTTTTACCAATCCTATGTGTAGCACTTATGTAGCAATAAAATACAAGATAATGAATGAGGTTGTCCATAAAAAGGTCAAGAGCATGGAGAAAGCTCATCTACAGCTCTAAAAAGGGTCCAAGTGGCTGAGTCAGAGCTGATTTTTTTTTTCCCTAAAGTGACAAGTGACAGGTTATCTTGTGCTGTTTGAGGGATTTTTTAAAATCCCCTCATGTGGGAGGATTTCCTCAGTTATGGATTCTGTGACTATTAATTCACCTACTTTGGCTTCTGATGCAGAGATGAAAAGTGTCTCTGACAGTGATACTCAGGGCATTTTATCGGTGTGTTTTTGACAGTCTGGAATGTCTCCTCTGAACCTATTTCAGTGTAGACAACATTGTCAGTTGTGTGAAAATCAAAACAAGGAAGCTGAGGCTGAGAAGCAGCTGAGGCAGAGCAGGAAGGGGGGAGCCTCTGCAGCCTGAGGCTGGTGACTCCAAGTAGACACCAGTGGCAGCGTCTGTGTCCTAGACTGAGCATCCAGGGGTCCTCCAGCTTGTTAAGTCTCTTACAAATGATAACTCAGAGTGGTCCAAAACTTTCTGCCCGAAGGACAGAATCACAAACCTTAAAGGACCCTTAGCTCATTAAGGATAATCCATGTCCTTTAAAAGGAGAGGTGTCATCCCCTTCCTTCAGATCATTTTGGGAGGTTCAACCTTGGGTCATATCTATTGGAAATTCTTCTGGTTTGAGTTCCAAGTCAAGGTGCTGCTCTGCTTTCTTGGAAGATCAGGGCAAACTAGCTTCTGTTCTCAGCATTTCATTCTTGAAGACTCTTGTAGAGTAGAGCAGGGGAGCAGGGGACATTAGACTTACCATTAACTTCGGTTTAAACCATACTAAGTTTCTGTTGAAAGTGATTTACAGGCTTGGTACCTGTAGTTCAAGTGGCTAAGGCACCAGCCACATACACTGAGACTGACAGTTCGAATCCAGCCCAGGCCCACCAGATGACAATGACAACTATAAACAAATAATAGCCGAGTGTAGTCCTGGCTACTCGGGAGGCTGAGGCAAGAGGATCGCTTAACCCCAAGAGTTTGAGGTTGATGTGAGCAGTGACACTATGGCACTCTACCAAGGGTGACAGCTTGAGACTCTGTCTCAAAAAAAAAAAGAAAGTGATTTACAGCTCCCAAAGCGTTTTTTTTTTTTCACAAATTGTTATCATTTTGAAGTTGACTAAATTAGTCAACTTGAGAATTGATTTTTATAACTATGTAACAAAGGCTGAATAAGATTATATTTACTGGGCAACTGAAGAAACCATACCCAATTCGTTATTTTTCTCAAAATTAGTTTTAAAATATTTACCTTAGGGGGAAAAATGATGTTTTCATGAGTTTATTAGGTCACCTGATATTTTCTTAGCTATTATCTTTGTTTCTGTTAACTGCCCTGAGGGAAAACTTGAAAATAGATGTAAAGCTAAGTTTGTATTTTACCTGTGGTTCACATGGCTGTTCGACCTAAGGTCTGAAGAGATTAGATTCCCCTCCTGTTTAGGAACTGAGAGCCCCTGCAACTTCCTCTTGGAGAGAACCTGGGGACGCACTGTGGTTCCCTGAGAACTCACCACACAAAATTCCTGCAGCCATTTTCCCAAGAGCTATCGGCAGAAGCTGTCACTTGGCTTGCTTGATTGACATCCCTGCTTTTATTTCAAAAGAGAGGGAAGTATTTTTTAATCTCAAAGCTTTTATATACTTCCATGCTTCTAACTTTGGTCAGCTCTTTTTGACTTTCTAGTTCTCAGACCCATACTATTGTAACATTTGGTGAATGTGAGTTGAGTAGGGATTTAGAATTATAGTGCTGAATTATAAGTATCATCTACTCTGGCCATGGGATCCTAGAAGAAGAGCAAAAGACAGAAATGTTGTGCTTAAGTCAGGTCCAGCTCGAGTCAGCCAGAAACACACACACATCCCCTAGATCAGTGGTTCTCATCCTTCCTAATGCCACGATATATTTTCATTGTTCCAAAGAGGTTGCTACCCACAGGTTAAGAACTGCTGCCCTAGATGAAAGAGTTGGCTTATCAGAAACAGAGGAACAAATACAGCTATATTTAGATGAGAGCCATGTCATATCAACAGGTGCCTGTAGTGGTGTCCTCAGCATGGCTTGAACTATTAACAAGTCTCTGGACTCTTTAATAATTTCTGGCAAAGACCACACCACCAGATGAATGACTGTTATTGCCTGGTCACACCTGTGCAGAGCCTAGAACAGACTCATGAGGAGGTCATCACCTCCACCAAGGAAAGGCTTGGTCACTAGAGGGATGACTGAAAATTAGTTGTATGTTTTCTCTAAACGAAAAAATAAAACAATAGAGCTGGCCTGACACGTTGACCCATCTTCCTCATTCTCCCACCCTACTCTCTTCACTCCCTTTCCCCTTCTGGGCATATTTAAAACCTGCTCATGAGTCACACCAATGGTAGATTAATGCTTTTATACCTCTCCGTTTTGCTAAACACTGTTCCTCTGAAAACATGAACATCAAGTCACTTATGACCTTTGGTCCTTTATTGGCTAAAAAGAGAGCTACAATGTGCCTGAGAATGAGAATGTCAACTGCAAGCTTTTCTGTTTGAGACTGTATAGCACTTATTATTTCTTGATAGGATCCTATAGTTAAATTTCAGGAAAACAAGTTTTCATTAGTTTCCATTTTTCCTTGGTAATAAGAGATATCTGCCCCAGGGGGATCTTATTTGTTTGGCAGTTTCTGTAAAGACATCTAAAAACCATCCAAGGCCTGTGCTCTCTTATTTCCTTGTTAATGGGTCATGAATTTTTACAGAGATGTTTGATCATGGCTCATTTACCTCTAGATTGTACAAGGGTTAGTGAAGTAAGTGCTTGGAAATCTTATGTGGGGATGTATTCCATTGCAAAATACACAATCCTTTCCAGACCTTCAGTGATGTTACGTTCCCCCTTTCAAGAGTATTTCTAAGGATGTTTTAATGGCAACTAGGGTCACTAGCAAAACTACAGCAGTTAAAAACAATATGCTTATATCCTCTACTCTCAAGTCAAGAGAGGCAGTTTCATGGTTAATTATCCTTGTTGACATTAAATACATTGGTTAAAGTGCCAGATCTTTATCAAAATGTCTCAGATTCGATTCAAACACTGCTCACACATCATGTGCATTACCAGGTGACCTGGAAAGGGGAAACATGGAGGGTAAGTGTGAGAGAGTGAAATGAATTAGGATGTGTCAAAACCATAATTTGTTGATATATGAATAATATGGGACCTTGAACCAAGAAATCAGATAACTTAATTTTGATATTTCCATTTAACTTATATTTTTTAAATCAATACAGTTCAGATGAACTGGAAGTTTTATGACCTGGCTTTGATTTTCAAACTGAATGATTATCTTAGGTCAATTGCTTTTATTTAAGAATATGACAAGACAATGCTAGGTTGCTTCTGCATGTTGTTTTAAGTTCCTTCCATATAGCTGAATGACTGTTGTATTTCATAGCAATGAAATTTTTCTGAGTACACTGAGCTGTATGTCATTCTTAGGGGGTGTCCTATCACTCTCCATCAGTAACGGATCCCACTCTCACTGCGGATGCCCTGGACAAAACGATTGCAGAATTTGATACTGTGGAAGATCTGCTCAAGCACTTCAATCCAGAGTCATGGCAAGAAGATCTTGAGAATTTGTATTTGGACACTCCTCGTTATCGAGGCAGGTCCTACCATGACCGGAAGTCAAAAGGTAAGAGACAGAGGCTTTATATGCAGGTAGGAGCGTTAACAGTACAGACTGAGTGTTCTTTATTCGAATGTTTGGGATGAGGAAGTGTTTCAAATCTTGGATTCTTTTGGATTTGTAATATTTACATTTCTACATACTGGTTCAGCATTTCTAATCCCCAAATGTGAAATCCAATATACTCCAAAAAGTTTTCCTTTGAGCATCATGTTGGTACTCAGAGTGTTTCTGATTTTAGAGCATTGTTTCTGATTAAGGATACGTAACCTGTGATAATAAGTAAAGATTAGTCGTGCCTTCTCATGTTTCACAGCACTTTAGATGAAGATGGGTGCTTTGCACAAACTGTGTTGTTTCTTTAGAACTAAGAAAAATTTCATCCAGTCAAAGATCTGTCCTACTTTGGAACTAGAAGAGACTTATCAATCACCAGGATCAGAACCTGACTCCTTAGCAAATAAGATGTTATCAGCCCCCACTCCACAGTGGAGACAGCCAGGTGAGGGAGGGGAATTACTTGCCAGGAACGCCTGAGGATCCTGGTCCCCTCTGCCTGTGATGATGTCTGCTGCACCTCTGTGATCAATATGAGGGTTGGCTGCGTCCAGCCCTGTTGGTGGTGGCAGCGAAGGCTGCTGTTAAAGCAATGGCCACAACTCTGCTCGAAGATTTCACCTCTACTCATTTGATGTCTAGTCTACATTTTTTTAAATCAGTATCTACTGTGTACTTGGTGCCTGGATGCTTCAAGTGTTTGAGGTATAATGTCCCAAGGGAGAAGAAAAGAAGGTCTGGGATAGTCTGGAGGCCTGTGCAAGCATGTGTTCAACGGCAAGTCTCAGGGGAGTATGTGAGGGGAGAAGTGAGTTCATTCAGGCAGAGGGATCATCATGAGTTAAAATAATACTTAAACTCTTAAAAAATAAACACCTTAGTCATACACAGTCAGACAATGAAGTTTGTAAACTCATCCTAGAGAAAGTGCTACAGGCCTCCCTGTGGTTCCCCAGATGGCCAAGGGCAGCACTGCAAAGATGACCATGGTGATGCCTGGCAACGGGGGGTTTCACTCTTTTCCCAGGATGAGTTCATGAACTTAGTTGTCTGACCTCATACATCTGAGTGGTATGATCTTAGAATAAGAATGGTTTGGGGAATATATAGCTCAAATTATTAGAGAGATGAAGTGTAATTACCTCTTATTGAATAAAATTATCGTTTCTAATCTGTGTCCTTGCTTTATTTTATAAGATTTTTTTTATCATTAAAACTTTCCAGGAAAAGTCATATAAAGTCAGTGTGCATCATAACTATGCAATTATTTCGCTGAAATACAGCTTTTTCTCTATACTTTGTAATGTTAAGGGTGCTTTTGAATACCAGACTGCTTTAGCTTAACTACTACTTAGTTCACTCCTGCCTGGGCCTCTGCTAATGGCTTAGCTCATAAATCTTATATACTTGAAGTGCACAGCTAAGAGGGGCACAAGAGAGTCACCAGTGGCTCTGATGTTATGGAGATAATGCCATGAACTCCTGTAGTGAGACATCCTAAAACTCTCAAACTGAATTTCGTCCAGACTCAGATTGGATTCAATTCAAAGAAGAAATTGCTTCTCTGTAACACATTTCTGTGTTCAGATCTCTGCTAGGTCAATTTGAAAGAAAGTAAAATAGTCGTATGTTCTAGAAAATCCAGAAGAAATATTAAAAATGGTACTGACAAATAAACAATAAAATTTGCCCATCACAGCAATTCTTAGGTACCTCTTTTCTGGAAATATTACATTTTTTAAATCATCTTACTTTTTTTTCTTAGAAATTATGTTCATTTGGAGGCAGGAGGTCTAGATTCAAATCCTAACCCTGCCACTTACAAAATTTGTGACTTTCCGGCAAGTACCCTGCTCCTTCCTATGTCTTAGTTTCCTCATTGCCTATGTGCCTAAAATAACACCTGCTTCTGGGGACAATTTGTGGTGCGTCAAGAGCATCTGACATATAATACTTACTCAGAACTTGCTGGGAAGGATTTCTTTGTCTCTTTTCCTGTCTGTGTGATGTGTCCACAGGCAGAGTTAGGAGCACATGGGACTCCACAGCCTTTCTGTGACCTGTTATGGTGCAGCTATTGTGTGCTGTGTTTTCTCCAAGGCATGTGTCATCCAGGGCCTCCTACGAGCCTCTTGGGCTGAAAATCAGCTGAGGAGCTTTAAAAACTATAGCTGTCTAGTTCTACCCAAGACACATTGAATAAGAATTTCTGGAGGGTGGGGTATTGAAGTTGTTTATGGCTCTTAAGAGGTCAGTGTTTAGAGGTAGTCAGGTTTGAGAACCATTATTTTAGAGACTGTTCATTCTTTATCTGTAGCACTTGGCACAGACTCTTGAGTCTCTGACACATATAAGATGTTCAATTAATGTCTGTGGAATTGAAGAGCTTAATAATTCAGCCTTAGTGTATTTCTAAAGTTTACAAAAACTTAGTCCATAGGCTGAAGAGTGTGGCTTTATTAAGAATGCCTTTGGGCTCGGCGCCTATAGCTCAACCGGCTAAGGCACCAGCCACGTACACCTAAGGTGGCGGGTTCGATCCCCAGCCTGGACCCGCCAAACAACAATGACGGCTGCAACCAAAAAATGGCAGGGCATTGTGGTGGGCGCCTGTGGTCCCAGCTACTTGGGAGGCGGAGGCAAGAGACTCGCTTGAGCCCAAGAGTTGGAGGTTGCTGTGAGCTGTAATGCCACGGCACTCTATCCAGGGGGACAGCTTGAGGCTCTGTCTCAAAAAAAAAAAAAAAAGAAAGAAAACAAATTTCAAAAGCAGCACTTAGAAGAACAGCCCCAAACTGCCTAAGCTGTTCACATCATCTTTCTGAGAATCTGTTATCATGTTTCATGTTCTCTTTTGATTCATATACCATATGCTAACTTTAGTGAAAGTTAAACTTGTTATCCTAAGATAATTTGACATTTGAATGAAGCAGAGCGAATTCTTTTTTTCTAAGGCTGCAAAGTTACAGACTCAAGGAAATCAATTTTGATCAAAGTGAAATAAAATGGTATGTTTAAATGAAATTTAATAAATGCACAGGCTCTTTTCCTTCTTCTCCTTCTTCCTCTTCTTCTTCCTCTCCTTCTCTGTCTTATTCTTTTTTTTTTTTTTTTTTTTTTTTTTTTTTTAGACGCAGCCACAATATAAATCCCAAGGTTTGAGTACATCACCAACATCAAAGCTCATAGCAACCTCAAACTCTTGGGCTCAAGCAATCTTCTTGCCTCAGCCTCCTGAGTAGCTGAGACTCAGATGCCCACAACAATGCCTGGTTAAACATTTTCTACTTTTTTTTTTGGTTTCAGGTTAATGTGAGGGTACAAACAACCAAGTCACAATACAGGGTGGACATAAAGTTTGTGTGCAATTTAAAATATTTGAATTTGTTAGGTAGAGTCCCTCTTGTAGTTGTGTCCCACACCCAAAAGTTGTGCCATATACCCCTACATTGTGCCCACTAAGTGAGAGAACCCCAAGCTCTCCTCCTCCCCTCTCCCCCTTCCCTTATCTCCCTTCCCCCCAACTTGAACTGAAATGAGTTTTTCTTCTATGTGGATGTGAATGAGATAGTCTACTGGCTCCATGTTAGTATTGAGTACAGTGGTTATTTTCTTTTCCATTCTTGTGATACTCTACTAAGAAGAATGTATTTCAACTTAAAGTCTCCATCTTTTTATGGCTGATTAGTAATCCATGGTATACATACCACAGATTGTTAATCCATTCATGGATTGATGGACACTTAGGTTGTTTCCCCATCTTGGCAATTGTAAATTTAGCTACAATAAACAATCTAGTGTAAATGTCTTTATGATAAAATATCTTTTTTTTCCTTCCGGGTAGATGCCTAATAGTAGGATTGCAGGCTTAAATGGGAGGTCTAATTTGAGTTCTTTAAGGATTCTCCACACTTCTTTCCAAAGAAGAGGCTGTATTAGTTTGCAGTCCTACCAACAATGTAAAAGTGCCCCTCCAAATTCATGCCAGAATCTGCAACTTTGGGACTTTGTAATGTAGGAAAAAATAGTTCTTTATTTCATATGGGGGAACCCTCCCAAAGAAAACATAGAGCCAAGGCAATTTTTAGTAATAAAAACAAAGCTGGAGGCATCACCTTACTAGACTTTAGGCTATATAACAAATCCACAGTGATAAAAACAGCATGGTTTGGGCACAAAAATAGAGACATAGACATTTGGAAGTGAATAGAAAACCAAGAGATGAAACTCGTCTCTTATAGCCATCTGATCTTTCATCCAAACAAAAGCATACAGTGGGGAAAAGAATCTCTAATGAATAAATAGGGCTGGGAGAACTAGATAACCACATGTAAAAAACTGAAACTGGACCCTCATCTTTACCATTTAACAAAAATTGATTCAAGATGGATTAAAGATCTAAATCTAAGGCATAAAATGATAATAATCCTAGAAGAAAGTGTGGGGAAAACTCTTGAGGATGTCAGCCTGGGGAAAGATTTTATGAAGAAAACTTCAGTGGCAATTGCAACAACAACAAAAATAAACCAATGGGACTTAATTAAACTGAAAAGTTTCTGCACAGGTAAGAATACACAAATCAAAGCAAATAGACACCCTTCAGAATGAGAAAAGATATTTGCATGTTACAAATCTGACAAGGATTTGATAACCAGGATCTATAGAGAATGCAAACTAATCAACAAAAAAAAAGGAGCAACAATTTCATCTATCACTGGGCAAGAGACATAAACAGAACCTTCTCTGAGGAAGACAGATGAATGGTTAACAAACATATGAAAAAACGCTCATTGTCCCTAATCATCAGAGTAAAGCAAATCAAAACCACCCTGAGGTATCACCTAGATTTTCTATTTTTTAGTAAAGACAGGATCTCATTTTGCTCAGGCTGATCTTGAACTCCCGAGCTCAGGCAATCCACTACCTCAGCTTCCCAAAGTGCTGGTAATACAGGCATGAGCAACTCACTGTGCCCAGCCCACGGCCTCTTCTTACTTGTTTGGTTTCTCATGGGGATTTATCTCAAACACTACACACCCAGCAACTGCTGTGCTTGTCTTCAGGCATTGCTTTCCTTGTCTCATTGGTGTTTGGGGACCAACCCTGTACAAGTGACCAACTTGACCAATCACAGTCCCTTAACTATCCCAAATACACAGAGTAATTCAGGGATTGGAGCATTCCTTGGCCAATCAGAGTCTTTTCTGGGACTTTTGGTGAGGTCATTAAGAAACAAGGTCACCTTTTTATCTGTGATCATGAGCCACAGAAGCAATTCATGATAAAATCATGAGCAGCTGCAGATCTGAGAGGTAGAAAACAAGTGTACCCTGATGATACTGTTTGAAACCGTGCATCCACCTAAGCATCTCCCTAGAACTTCTAGTTTCAAGGTCCATATACTCTCCATTTTTGCTGGAGCAGGTCTGAGTTAGGTTTTTGTCACTTGCAACCAAAAAAAGGAGTGTATCACCCACCCTATAACACTCATGATCACTTAGGTAGGTCATCTGCAAATAGAAATGTTTCCTTTTTCTTTTTTGAGACAGAGTCTCAACCTGTCTCCCTAAGTAGGGTGCTATGGCATCGTGGCTCACAGCAACCTCCAACTCTTGGGCTCAAGTAATCCTCTTGCCCCAGCTTTTCTTTTTTTTTTTTTTTGTAGAGACAGAGTCTCACTTTTTCACCCTTGGTAGAGTGCAGCGGAGTCGCTCCAGCAATCTCCAACTCCTGGGCTTAGGCGATTCTTCTGCCTCAGCCTCCCAAGTAGCTGGGACTACAGG